>BQNB010028919.1:0-56208 GCA_026074375.1 Tanacetum coccineum
ATTTGGCATATGCAACAATCATGCATCTTTGACCGCTAGAATCTGCAAATCAATATGTGATTATTATCAGACTGTTTAAAATTGGGATGTGGATCATGATTAATGATGCGTATGTAAATCGATAGTTGATATTTCACTTTTTTCAGTCTTACACACACGCCGTACAAAATACAAGGTATTTCTTTTCCGCACTATGTATTTTTGTGTTTCAAAAAGAACTACATGTAATTTACAAGTCGCACTCGCATCATGTGTCGACCTTAAAACACCACTACCAGCGAGACACATAAAATAACATAAATATAGCATTAAAGGGGGTATTATGCGGTGGTCACTAGGCTAGTTTTTATTGTGACCATTATCATCACTTTCACATCAGCGTCACATGACCACTATCACCGTGTTTTACCTTTTATGCCCACCATCATTAAAAGTCTTAATTTATACAAAATACTCCACAAAATATCTCACTAACCCCACACACACTCACAAACAAAATAAAAGGTGATGGTCACCGCTATGTGCAAATATGACGCAAAAATAAAGGTGAATGTGAAGTCTTTTACGAGGATCACGAGTGATGGGTGGTGTGAGGGTGATTCATCATCCATCATAGAAAAAAATCTTACTACAAGCGATTATTAACGATGAAATTAATCATGAAAGTTTAGACTAATGTATCGCTGAGTTGACGATAATGTAATTAGCTTTTAAGGAAAAAAAATATTTATTAAATTAGCCCAAGTTGTTAGCATTGACGGCCCGTGCCACCATCATCTAAACCATAATAATAAGCCCAGCCCTCCCCGATCAGCGCAAATTCAACGCGTCAAACAACCACCGTCCATCGTTAAACCCACCTGACCAATTCCACCATCAGGTATCGTTTCCCCCAATTCAATTTCACATTTCCTTAATCCCACCAATAACTAGGTCACACTTTCATTTTATTTCTAAAATGCACTTCAATCATACATATAATTGTTTATTCAATTAAATATCTATGGATAATTTATTAGTTTAATACTGTTTGTTGTTTAATTATTGTTAAGGTTGTTAAGTTAGTTAAGCTAGTTAAGCTATGATGGTGTGAGAAATTTAATGATATGAGATATGGCTGCGAGTGCGAGATTCGAGTCGGCTTCCGCGAGCTCTTCGGAGGCGTATACGAATGGGAAGAGAGGGAGTAGTAGTAGTTTGGATAGGTCTGCAAGCTTTAGAAGTGGGAATTTGTCTCAGTTTTTGTCGTTAGAGCCGATTACGATTGGTGATAAGAAGATTGATAGGTCGGGTGAGTTGAAGAGAGTAATGGGGTTGATTGTTGCAAGTACGAATGAAGATGATAATTTGTCTTCGCCTGTTGCGGAGGATTTGAAGCGTTTGAGGTCCAGTGTTGCGGATACGTGTAATACAGCTAGGTATAACTTTTCTTACTTACGTAAACATTATATAAGTTGAATGTAGCCCTGTTTAAGCGTGTTTATGGGCTTATTTGTTTTCTGCTTTTATTTTGGGACATATACATATAAGCTCATATGCCCATAAATAAGCTTAAACAAAATTCCCTAAGAGACTGTCTAGATCTTTTGAAGCATTGTCAAAATTTTCTATTTTAAAGTCTATGCTTTCTTTTTCTTTCTTTACCTCTTCAAGTTCATTCCTGAGATTTTCAATTTTATTATCTCTCAAGAACTCTAATTCTTTCACAAAACTTAATCTCATTATTTTTAAATTCAACAAGTCTAGCCTCAACTTGTGATAAACTTCTTTTGTAGTTATACAAGTCAGTCTCACAATCACTAAGTTCTTCATTTAACTTGATAACTTTATTGTTGAGGTTTTTTGTGTTTTTCCTACATGATTTAGAACAAAAGGAATCATCATATACCTCATTATCTGAACTTGAAGAACTTCTTGAAGATGTATATGCCATTAATGCAAAGTTTGTAGGATGCTCTTCTTCTTATTCAAAGCTTCTCAACAAGCTCTGATACCACTTGTTGTTCCCAAACTTGGATCTAATGCCTTAGCTTGTAAGGTTATTGTCACCTTGGATAAATCCAAACTAACAATGAGAGAAACTTTGTTAAGATGTTTCACCAAAGGTTATGCGGAATCTAACCTTTAATGATCAAGAAGAATAACAATGAAATGAATGGAACAGTGAGTTACACAAAAAGATTTAATATTATTAATGTAATAATACGAGTACTCAACCAGTACTAGGGTTTACACAACCTTAAAGATATGAGAGAATGTATTTCAGATTGATATTGAAGATATATGTGTCTACTCTAACCTAAGGACTCCTTTTATAGCACAAGGAGCCCTGTATAAGATAAGACCTAAACCGTATCTCCTAAACAAAAGAGATATACACAAAATATATTCTAAATATAACAATAACGCGCATTTGACTTTGAGTAATCCTTATCCTTGAGACAGCAGTGGAAACCTTTCTCTAGCAGTGCGAATACATAACACTAGCAGTGGGAAAATACTCTAGCAGTGGGAATGAACAAGATCGGTTTGGTGAAATATTTAATACTTTCCAAAATATTTAGTCAAATTCTCAATCATAGAGCATTTTATTCCCAACAGATCAAGCCTAATAAATGGGTACGGGTTGGCCTATTAAAGGTGAATATACCTCCAGCTTCATTTTCTCGCGCTCTTTCCAGTCTGGTGCTCAGTTTTGTCCTTTTTGGCTTCATTTTTGTCCATTTGTGATATATCCAAACCTGCAAGACACAATTCACAATACAAATGAATACAATGTATTTTTATGTCGTTTTCGTTCATTATTGGTCTTTTTAGCTTAATATAAAGAAATAATTAATATGTGTTTAAGCACATATCAAAATCCCCCATACTATGCTATTGCCGTGTCCTCACACAATGATATAAATACACGCTTAAAACCACAAATTCCAATCCCCCTAAACTAATCACCTCGAAAAGTAGCTAAGTGTTCATCTAAGGGGATTAAGAAATCACTAGTTTTGAAACGCCCCGTTTTCCCATTTTTTATATATATTTTTTATATTTTCCACAAGTGACAACGTGTTCGACTTTCATTATTTAATAATAACTTTTAGGATCACGGAAACCAATAAACACTTTTAATAGTGTCCAAAGAGGATAAATTCAATCTCCTCGATTTTACACCCGCCCCAAACCAAGCCCTAAAAATGAAATCATTGATAAATACAAGATAAGATGCTATCACTACACATATTTGGTCATTTGAGTAAATCTAAACTTATAATAATAAACTAACTTTTCACTCCCGATGGATCAATATCTATAAATATGTTTGTGCTCATTTTGAATTTTGACCATCCAATCGACATTTTAAGAAAGTTGTAATCCTTCTAAATGTAACGTTTCACCTAAGAATTATGATTTTGAAGGCGAGATCATTCCATATAGCGACTTTCTTCTCGGCACATCCCAGCCGAGACCGACTTAGGTACCAGCTTTTGACACCCCACAGAGAATAGTATCGAAATTCACGTACCTTCGGTATCAAAAACTCTTAGGCTTCCCGTTAAACTAACACTTCATTTAGAAAAACCACAACTTAAAGCAAAATAGTCTTAGTTCAAAAGCATATTTAAATTTTAGAAAAAATGATTATCCCTAATCTTTATTCAAACCTAATACCAATCAACTTAACAAAAAAATATTTATATCTTAAAACCTCCACCCTATAAACGAATGTCATATCGGAGCTCGAACCTACCATTATCCATTTTCCTTATATACGGCATCGAACCATGCCTTTATATGAAGCTGAACAACAACGGTAATTGAGCCGACCATATCCATTAATCTTACAAGGTATTATTATTAAAAACATTAAATCATCATTTATTTCACACTTTACATACCACGATATATATGAGAAAAATCATTCTTTTAAGAAAATCTAAGTATAAATTTGAACTAAGACAAAAATAAATGAGCTATTAAAAATCTAAAAATTTGATTTTAAAAGTACTTTTAATTGTTGAAAAAACCACTAGCTAGCTAATTTCTGAAAAGACACGAATAATTTAGTCCGTAAGAAGCTTCGGGAGTTGAAAAGGCCACAGAATTACACCTTATGAGCTTTAAGATTTTCCAACTAATCCTTGCATACATCTAACTAATATACACCACTAATCATTTCACGTTCTTTGCAAATTTAAAAATCTTAAATAAAAAGATCCGCGAATGTCTTATTCTAAATAGTTAAGGGTCAAGCTAGAGCGCAACATACTCGATCTAGTCAAAATTTATTCTTATTCTCACCAACAGAAAGTTAACATTTGTGTCAAAACACTTATTTTATTTTTGAAATTTTTTAATTTTGGTATAAAATCACATATTTTTGGTATTTTCACTACAACAAATTGAAGTTAAGGCAACACCAATAAAGTGTTGTATTATGCCTTTAGAATGTTGCATTACGCATATGCACACTTTGCCCAAGTGCTTCGTTAATGTGATTTTTGCCCTTAGTAGTATGCAACACTTATATTGAAAAATACACACACTTTTAGGAAAGTGTTGCTCATGTCAAAGCAATTGTTAAACTTCCAATATGTCAACAACTTTTTACCCTCAAGTGCAACAATTTCTAGAAGCACACAAAAGCAACCACTTTTACACACAATGGTAACACTCTAAATTCAAAACAACACTTTCACATGGAGGTGCAACACTTCATTCATTTGAACCAGTAAAAAAATACAACACTTTAAATGTATCAAGGGCAACACTTTAAGGAGTTTTTCCATATCAGAGCAACACTTTTTCTAATGATTTGTAAACAACTTGATTTATTTCAAGCAACATATAATATTAAGTTTATATTATACTTATTTTTTTTAAGTCTAAAACATAATTGAAATTCCAATCCATATTAAGAAATAATAGATACAATCACCAAAATTTGATATTGTACTATGACGCAATTTATACAACGTAAAAATACTAAATACATAGTCACAAGACGAACCATTGACCAATCGGCCGGTGGTAAGCTTTGTGACCTAAACGCGAAAGAATCCTGGGCATTATTAAAGTACCTCGCCCTCTATGACAATGAATGTTGGAACGACCCAAGGGATTTCGCTAAGCCGGTCAAGGAAATCGCTTTGCCTCAAGATGTCCTGAGTACATCCGACCGCCGTCTAATCGAGCTCAAAAATCAAGTCCAACACTTGATGGAAGCTCATCTTGCTCCGACATAACCTACTCAAGTGAACAAAGTCACTACCTCATGTAAGATCTGCAGTGGTTCTCATGACACTCAGCATTGCATGGAAGATCCTGAACAAGCCTTCGTTGAATATGCATCCTCGCATATCGATGAAGCGGGAGGTAAGTGGTATACTTTTAAGCCCGAGCAAAACAACTGTGGTGACATCTACAATTCGTCATGGAAAATTCACCCAAACCTTAGGTGGAGACAACCCTAAAATTCCCAAAATAATTTTTCAAACCCACCTAACCGGTTCCAACCTAACGGTTTGATCTCGAACCATTCCTTCAACAATCGTCCTTAAGGCTTTAACAGTCAATCAAATCTAGAAGGATTGGTATCCAACTTCATGGCATCTCAAGACGCTAGACTGTCCAAGTTTGAAGCCGATTTCAAATAACAGCAGAATGAGATGACCAACAAAATTGACACAGTGTTGAAGGCTATCACCGATCAAATAGCAGGAGCACTACCTAGCGATACAGTTAAGAACCTGAAACTGAGTACTTCCCCAGTTTTGTCTACTCGTTCTTACCCAACAATAGACCCCCAATGCTCACCTCACCCCTCCACTTCAATCAATGTTATCAAAACATGTTCCAAGGAGGAAACCATTTCCTAGACGAGCCTGCTGCGACCCGGGATGGAAATCGAACTGCAACAACCTGATGAACCCGAACCGACCCTTGAAGATGAATTCCAAGGTTTGCATCTTAACCTACTGGTTCTCGAAGTCCTAGCTCACGCTTCGGTTTATAACGCTATATTGGATAAATACGTAGAAAGCTTAGAACTAGGCAAAAACAGGTCAGTATTTGTCCAAGGAGAAATACCAGCAAAGATGGAAGACCCCGGACTATTCACTCTACCTTGTAGATTAGGGGACTCTGAACCTTTTGACACCTTGGCTGATTTAGGATCGTGTGTAAACATAATCCCACTTTACCTCTTCAAAAAGCTCAACATCGAACTATTGGAAGAGACTGACCATATTTTCAGATTAGCTGATGGGACCAAATCCTACCCTATTAGAATTGTTATAGACGTAGAAGTCCACATAGGGAAACTAAAACTATTAAATGATTGCTATGTAATCGATATGAAGAAGAACCACGAAACCCCTTTACTAGTAGGAAGAGGATTCCTAGCTACCGCCAACGCAGTTATAGATTGTAGAATGGCCAAAATAGCAGTAGGAGAAGGGATCACTAGGTCGGTATTCAGTGTAAAAGGAGTGGATCTAGGAGAAGAGGAAGCACTATATTGGACCACACTTGGGAAAAGGGAGTCATACAAACCATGACTTAGCTCGGATAGAGTAGGCGCACGAACCCCTTTTACTTTTCAGTTATTTATTTTATTGTATTGTTATTTATTTATTCAATTTAAATCAAAACACCATTTTCAAAACATGACATTTTAAATTAATACTAATTACACCTTAGCTCTTGGGACGACCTCGGATTTACCATACTATACTACCCACGATCGGGTTCTCTGCCCGTTAGTGCGTCGTTAGGTAGATCGAGTTTTATAAATTTAAAACTTGATAAAAATATATTTTAAAAGAAAATACGCATCAAGTTTTTGGCGTCGCTGTCGGGGAGCTAAAAATTAGTAATAATTTGAAGTTTTGTATATATTTCCTTTTTGTAAATATATTCTGCTAGTTTTTCTTGTAAGTTTTCATATATGAAAGATGATGTAGACATCAGCGCGCTGACCATAGAGTAGTACATAGCTTTGATTCCAGATGACATTAAACCAGGCCCCAAGATTGGCGATGACGTCAAATTTAAGAGAGGGAATTAAGACGCAAACTTTTCGCAGGCACCGATGATGAAGACGCTTACGAACATGTGCGTACGGTATTAGAGATTCTGGATCTCTTCCACTTCCCTGGCGTCAGTCACGATGCCATTATGCTTAGGGTTTTTCCAATTATACTCAAGGGACGAGCCTTGAGATGGAAAGACAGGCTTCCAGTAGGGTCAATCACTACATGGGATCTCCTTAAAAAAGAATTTATTTGGAGATATTGTCACACCCTGACAATGGCAAAAACTCAAGAATGCAACATAATGATCAATCATAACACAAGGTACAAAAAATAAGTACAAACTACATTGCTATAACCCAAATGCTATGAATACAACCATCAACCATGAACAAACTCAAGTAATGCCCAAATCACCAACTAAAATCCACAAATCTCTTACATTATCATAGGCCCTCGCAGGGGACCAAAACCAAACTTATCGCAAAATCATACAACAAGCAAGCAAGACTTCAAAACGCAATTATCAATTTCTCACCGGGATACTTCTAGATCTGCTATAAATCACCAACTATTCCCTCTTTCTTCACCTGAAAATGATACTCGAAAACGTCAACAATAATGTTGGTGAGCTAGTAGGTTTGACCTTAAACCCAAAAGCTGTGCCAATATTTTAACAGTTGATAATAGTGCTATATGACAGTGAATATATGCTAACAATTCAAGACATAGCATCCCCGCTAGTCACATCTCAACATCCAATAATAAACCCGGAGTCGCAACTCTAAATCAGTAACGCACCTAAAGGGCCTACCAATTGAAGCACTATATTAGGGCGTACCACACATAACCTTGCATGCCAAACACAGTACATGCAAGTACCACACAGAACCTTGTATGCCAAACACAGTACATACAAGTACCACACAGAACCTTGCCATGCCAAACACAGTACATGCAAGTAAATCAACACATAATATTCACATAACAGTCATAAGCACATATCTTGTCCTAAAAACAAAACCACATTTCGCACAAATCAATTCAAAACATTTCAAAACACATTTGAGTATCATTTTCCCCCAACGGAAAAACAGTAAAAAGTGGGGCTACGAGAACTCACCTTAAGCAAGCCTTTAGCAACCAACTTCTACTACACAAGCAAATGCAACGACGCCCGCACACGACCTAGTCCAGTTAATGTCTCATTTTAATCAATCACTTCCAAAACAATCTTCACGTTTGATGCATAGAGTTTAGACGCGTTGTACAAGTACTTAAAATAGTTTTTAGTGGTGTGATGGTTGACGACTTATCTCCACAATCATATCAATCTCATTCTCCGATAATACATACTTATACTATTTAGCGTAAATAGATAAGTAATATAATAAATATTTATAATTATTAATTATAAATATATCTCGACAAGTCCATTCGGTACACCTTAATCACTTCAAAATAATCATTCCTTGATTGAAAACGACACGTTTAATCACAACAAACACCTTAGGAAAGTTTCGAGAAAAATTATATTTTTTGTCTTTTAGTGAATTTATTAATTAAATAAATAATTAAATAATATTTTATTATTTAAAAATCAAAAATCATGTTTTTAGGAAAATTTCTAAGTATAAACTTTTTACGAAATTTTGACATGACCCATACGCTCAAACAACGTTTTCCAAGGTTTCAAACCTTATTTTCAACACTTTTCATAAATTCAACACTTTTCGACAAAATTCTAAATTATTAATCTTTAATGTTTACTAAAACGTTTTTCCCAAAATACCGTTCAATATCACGTCGTAAATACATTTCCACTTTCAAAAGTCTGACAAAACTCTCACAACGACTAAATATCGCTTATTGGGCTTTAAGTGTAACATTTGTGATTTAATCAGGTTAGTGATACCTTTAGAAATGGCTAAGTGTTCATTATGTGTGTTTCTTGTGTGCTATGTGAAATTTATGTGTGCTAAGTGGTTTGAATAGGTGTATGATATCGTTTTGAGGTGTATGATCATCTCATTTTGAGTGTGTTTGTGTTTAGTGATAAGTATTTGTTGATCCCAACTTAAGATCGATTCCTTAGCTTGTAAAGGTTGAGTTACTTTGGATAAATCCAAAACAACTGTGGTAGAAACTTTATGAATACTAAAGAGTATGTGGAATCTACTCTTTAATACTTAGAAGAATATAAATGAAACAGTAAACTGTATGAACAATGATATCACTGAAAAGCTCCAATATTATTATTATCAATAATACGAGTACTCTGTGTAGTAATAGGGTTTACAACCTTGAAGCTATATATCAAAACGTATGAATGTATATATATATCAATAACCATAACCTAGGATCTCCTTTTATACACCAAGGAGTCCTTTACAAGATAACTAAAAATCTTCTATAATTCTAATAGATAACTGTAAATCTTCTAACTTAATAAGATATACATATCTTTTACAAAAATATCTCATACTTATCCCGTAAGTAATCTTGATAAATAATCTTCATCTTAATCCTTTCTCTTATCTTTATCCTTGTGACAGTAGAAACTCTTCTAGCAGTTGTAATCTTTCAGCAGTTGTAAGCAGCAGCATTAACTTTTATACCAGCAGCACTAACTGTATACAAGTAGTAGTAACTACTTAGAATATTTTCTTCATTCTTCATTAGCAGTACTAAGTTACACTAGCAGTACCAACTTTATGCTAACAGTTGTAACTTTACTTAAACAGTACTAACATACACTAGCAGTACTAAGTTACATTAACAGTAGTAACTTTTATACTAGCAGTATTAACTACTTAGTAGTATTTCTTCTAAGTCTCTGAGCAGTCTTAACTTCCATTAGCAGTAGTAATATATACTAGCAGTAGTAACTGACAGTACTAACTACTTAGCATATTTTTCACTAATTATCACTAACAGCAGTAAGTTATGCTTAGCAGCAGTAACTCTAACCTTAGCAGTATTAACTCCAAGATCATCATAAAGTCTTTTGATCCCAACAATCCTCCCCTAAACTTGATGTTCATCTTCTGAATCTTTAAGTTTCTTGATTAAAAGCTTTATCTTTACTAAGAGGATGCATTCAAACACTTCTAGGATTCTTGACCTGTTTTGTCATGAGCTTAAGAAGTTGATAGCACATCTCATTCCAATGGTCAGTTTGAAGCTTCTTGTTGAGCATTTTTGTGATTGTTGCAGGTGTGAGTGGATACTTTTTCTCTACCAGCATAAAGATATGCAGATTCTGAAATCTCACAAAATGTACTCCACTTGAAGAAAATAGCTTCCAAACTGTCACATTGTATCCTTGTAGATTTCTCCATACTTTACTTTCTATATCTGGTTCAAACATCACTTTCAGATCACCCCATAACACTCTTTCATATGCCTTCTCTGACCTTGTATTCCCATGTTTAGCTTTAACCAACTTCCAGAGTGTTTCCATGTCTTCTCTGTCAATGTTCTGAAGCATCTTAATCATTGATGAGTACCTCTTTAAACTTCCATTTGCTCTTATGAGTTGAAAGTATCCCATCTTTCCTTCTTTGATGATTTTTCAGTCAACAATTATTGGAGGCTTAGTGGCTAATGGTATAGCATCAACTGCTATTTCTTCATCAACAACAATCTTCATAAGCTTTTTCATCTCAACTTCTTCTTGATCATCATCTATCTTTTGCTTCTTAATTCTTTCTTGTTCTAGCTCTGTGTCTGCTCTTTTAGAACTGCTTTCTTCTACTCTTGTTACACTGCCTTCATCTTTTTCTTTACCCCCTTTCACTACTTCATAGTACATAGATACAAATGAGTCTATCCAACCCATGGTCTTGTCAAAAGCCTTTTGAACTTCATCAAAGCTTTTGTTCTTCAACTGACTGTGAGTGAATCCAACCATGTTTTTAAGATAGGTACACATTTGATTTCTCTTTTGAGGTTTGGTTGGTGGTTTTCTTCTCTGCTCTTCTGCTCTAAGTCTTGTAAAATGTTTCTTTCTTTTATCCATGAGCTCTACAAACAACTTTGACTTTTCTTCAACGGTTAACTCTTCCTGCTCTTGTGCCTGTAATCTTGCAGCTAGCTCATAATCTGGTATCTAACATAGCTTGAACATTACCCCATTCAGCAATGTTTGCATCTTCTTTTCTTTGTTTTGCAAGCTTCTCTTCTTCTTCCAATTTAGCATTTAACTGAGGTTGAAGTTTTTGAGCAATTTCTTCATCAATCAAAATTTGATCTTTCTTTTTAAATGCTTCTCAGGTTCTATCATCTTTGCCTTGCCTTTGTCTTTATCCTATGGAAGTTGTGATGTTTGTGAAGATGATGTTGTTGTTCTAAATTCACTTGACTCTTGAACTACAACTCCTCTAGCCTTGGGTTTTATAACGGCAGTTGTAGTTGTTGTAGCAGCAGTTGTAACAACCTTGGGTTTGGCTGGTTTGATCTCTATTAAGGTCTGAGCCAGAGATAACTCATCAATAGTTGTTGTTGTAGCACTGGCAGTAGTAACTTCAGCAGTACTAACTACCTTTTCAACCTCAACTTCCTGCTCATCAAAAACTCCTATATCAAACATTAAATAATCATCATTCCTCCCCTAAGCCTCATCAACCAAAGTAACTTCTACATCAGCATTAAGATCAGCAATTTTCCTACCCTGTTTGGATGCATCCTCCTGAGCACTCAAACCTTCATCTTCAGAGGAAACAACTCGTACAGATCTACCAACCTTCCTTAACCTTTTAAGCCCTGGAGTTCTTGACTTATTCCTCCTTTCTAGCTTCTTGACTCTCCTTTTTAAGCTATCAATCTCCAGTGCTTAATTGGTCTTTATAGTCTCCAGAGCAATAACTCTATGATAAGCTGGTACAAAGTTCCATCAATTCATTTAGTTTTAATCTATCTTCACCACTGAGTAGTAGATCATTGAAATGTGTAGGTACACTTTCCACATTTTCAATCTCATCTGCCATAGGTTCTGTAGGATCACTAGGTTGAGAAACCTTAGTGTTTTGTTTCTTGGTCTTCCTATGCTTTTGCTTCTTTGGAGGTTGTGATGATGATGGTTGATTAATGGTGGATGTGTGTTGTGTAACATTTCTCATTTTCATGTCATTGTACGACTCTATTAATGATCACCGTTTATTTTAGTCCGATACGCGTTTAATTTTTATAGTTACTTTTAAGCTAAACCGCGTAGACTAGAGATAATCAATTAATGTAAACGGTCATAAAATAAATTAAGGTTTACATCGACCAGGTAAGAAATAATTTCTAAGAAGATAATTGCGTACTTGGCGTATTTTATTTCTTTATTGGTCACGTAAAAGGGTTACGTTTCGCGATAAAATACATTTGGACGCACCCCGAAAATACTTAGACATACCTAGACTCAAACCAATACCCACTTTGAAAGCCTAAACACAAAATTTAATAAAATCTTGTGTTAATATCACTTGATTTCCGAAATTGGGCAAGTAAACCATAAACAAATCATCCCATGTGGATTTTCTAGCTAGCAAATCAAACTAAGGATCCCTAAAGTACTAGTACTAATCCTAGGTAATTAATATGTGTCCTAATGGTCCCCTAATGATCTTTGACACATTGGATAATAACCATTCTTTGCTTTGCCCATTCTTTGGCCGCGGTTAGCCAAGCACAAGCACACAAATCCTAAGATTTTCATATCTTAGGTAATCATGTACTTTGGATGGGCCTATTAAGGAAATTGTACAGGTGGTTTAGCTAAATACCATTTGAGATCAACTAGAACCCCTTAAAAACCACTCTCTAGGGCACGGTTTGGTTTGTGTGTGGACTAGGAAAGTTAACTAGACATCTTGCCTATAAATATTCATGTACACTTACCATTTGACACTCTTGTTAACTCACACACACTTCAAACTCTCCTTTCTCTTGTTCGGGTTACAAACCGCAACCAAACGTCTCCCGCTTACTCATTCAAACCAAGAAAACACAACAAGGGGGTTACATAACGAGGCCAAGGAAATATACGAGCTAAGGATTTGGTAAACCAAGCTTTGGAGCTTAGGAATAATAAACGTTTGGGGTGTATACGTTCGTGCTCACCTCATACCCACAACTAGGAACTCTTGGACCATTGTAAGTCTCGAATTTAGCTTTAAATATCTTATGCCATCCATACTCTACTCGTGTCTAGTTGGGAGGGTCTAGTTAGTTGTGCTTAACATGAACGGTGTACATGAACATGCATGGTACGTCCCACGCATGGTTCATGTACGTATAAAGTGGGTAACACTTGTGTTGTGCAAGAAAACAAATAACACGCATGTACGAAATGGCTAGCGACAATCTAGGGCTTAATTATTTCGCTTACATGGGTACTTGAACATTAACGTGAACACCAACCCTTCTACATGAACGTGTGTAAATATTATACGTAAACTATTGTTGTAAACACGACGTGGGGGTGTGGAAACATATATTCGACATTAATAAACGTTTGCATGTTATGGATCGCGATTAGAAAGGGGTTAGATACATTTATTTTGGTGCTAGACGATTTAACAAAACCATAACACGCTAATAAAACCATTCGGACCCTTACTAGACTTCGCGACCCATCATCGTGAGCCCACGAGGCCCATAAGCCACGAATAAGCTAGGACGGCTTATTTATGAGCTTAAGCAACTTATAAGATTATTATGAGCCTAAGATAAGCTAGTGGACCTTAAAAGAGCAAGCCCGAACCACTAGAACCCCTATTGGGTTTCTATCGAGCCCAACAAGGCCCAACGAGGGCTTATTTATAAGCCACAACTTATTAATAAGCCACTCGAGCTTAATCATGGGCATGAAGTACTTATTCACTTCACATAGGGCTTTCACTCCATTTAGAAACCCAATCGAACCTTTGATGGGCTTTCTAGCCCACTAACGGGCCCAGCGGGAAGGAATAAGCTCACAATAAGCTTGGATCGCTTATTGGTGACCTTATGAGTGCTCAATGGGCTTATTGAACCTTAATGTGCTTAATGGACCCTATTGGACCCAATGAAACTCTTTCAAACCCCTAACGGGCCTTAACAGGCCCAAGCCGGCCTACTAGGAAGGCTTATTAGCTTATTAGCTTAATTTGGATAAGCTGGAATAAAAACAGTTTTATCCGGGCTTAATTCAAGTTAAAATGAACTAGTAAAGCCTAAAAACACTAAAAGGTGTATCGGGCCAAGCTATTGGGCTTACGGGCCCAATAAGCTCGAAATAAGCCATAGTAAGCTCCCCGAGCTTATTTTAAGCTTAACCGACCCACATGAGCTTATTAAAGACTTTTGGACCTATTAAAACTATAATGGATCGTTAAAATCCTAAACGGACCTTAACGGGCACGACAAGGCCCGTTAAGCCAAAATAAGCTCGAAATTGCTGTTTTTTTTTTATTTTTTTTTATTTTATTTTTTTTATTTTTTTTTATTTTTTGTGTTTTTTAATATCTCTAGCCGAAATAACTTTTTACTACTTATTTGGACTTAACAAGGTGAAATGCCCCTCGTTAGATTTATTTTTTTTAATTTTTATTCGGAGTTAAAATGAAATTTCACAAGTCGAGGGACTAAAAATGTAAATTTCGAAACTCAAGGGATTAAATTGTCATTTTTCAAATTTCAATAACTCCAGGGACTGTTTTTGAAACATTCTGAAACTTAGGGATTTAAGTGAAATTATAAGGACCTAAACCACACCTTAGTACACTTAAGGGACAAATTATGTAACTATCGAAACTAAAGGGTTTAAAATATAAATGTTTATATTTATAAACCTAGGGACTAAAAGAATAAAAACTAGAAACTTAAGGTTGTGTTAGTAATCAAAAGTGGAATAAATAAAGCACTTAACGAGTCGGTCGGACCTTAAGATATTCGGACAATAAACGGGCTTGATTAACGACGAAATAAATAAGTATATTTATTAACAATGATTTCACATTTCTCGAGAACCATCGGAATTATAAATACAATAATCTTGTGCGTCACCACACAAGTGATAACGGTATATATAAACTTAAAATGGAATTTAGTTTATACAATGAGTCATTAGCTTAAATGTGTAAACTAAGACTTGACCGTACTTACTTAGGTACTTGACGGTGTGATCCACTGCCTACTTGGATATTTATTATCATTCAGAGAACTACCTGCTAAGGTGAGTTCATAGCCCCATGCTTTACAATTATTTAAATGATTTACATCCTTGGGGTGAGAACATGCTTTGTTTTACAAATTGGACGCAAGTGTACATTTTATACCAGATTACGTGTTTTGCCTTAAGTTACCATAACCCATTCATGTCCATGATCATGAACCTTTAATTGCAAAGATTGATTGGAATTACATTGTGTGGGCACTAAATGTTTATGGATAGATCTATTAGGGATTGACAATCGCCGTTCAGGTGACTAGCTATCACCGGGAACGAACGCATACCATGTCGAATTTGGGATGTTGCGGGTTGCACATCAATCACGACACCTGTTGGCAAATTTATAATTTTGACATTCATATATGTCGACTTTAGTGTCAAGCTTAGAAACGTAATTACTTTTTATGATGTTTTCATTCGTTGCTTAATCATACACTTGGAAATCTTGCGGTCCTACAATCGATTTACATAAACCTATGAATTCACCAACTTGAAATTTTGACATTTAACAGTATTCCCAGGTCAAAAATGCACGAGGTGCGAATGATACATTGGGAGACAAATAATATGAAGAGTCAACACTTAAGAATTGTGGGTCCTTTATTACACTTTGAGGACAATTGTTATAAACCGACATCTTTATTTGTATTTGTCGAACAATTAGAAGCAAGGGCTTGAACTAACGAGTATTTTGTTACTCCAATTAATCTTTTTCAAACGCACTTTTTACCAGTCGTTCTCAGATCGTTGTCTATTGACCCAATAATGTAACGCCTTCGGTATATTCAACCATATCCGCTGACATACTCATGATTTAGGTGTTACAGAATGGTTATCAGAGTCCCAAGTTTCTAGAGAACAATGTCAAAAGATTTTGTCTGGACTATAACCATTTTCAAAACTGTTTTCACAAATGGGATTTGTGAGGGACATACATGCATTACTTGTTTACTTCTAGCGCATATATGTTTATATGACATGCATTAGTTAAGCATTAGTAGGGTACTAAGTGCTTACCCAATTGATATACGTGTACATAAATGATATTACGTATATTACTATAAGGACTTTATTACTAAAGCCTTACATGCATAGCATATCGATTTTTTTTTTCTTATAAGAAATACTTATATAAGTTATTTTACTTTTTGCAGTAACCATGTCTTCTGCGACGTCTGATGTTACCTACACTTCCGTCTACACCGACTCTGAGCCCGGCAGAGCTTTCTGGGGAGCCGATGATGAGGAGATATCAGAGGGAGGCATTCCACGGGTCATCGTACTAGGATACGACGGACTCCCGCTACAGCTAGTAGCCCCACCGTCACCAGATTTTATACCAGGCCTAGAGGATCCATAGACATCGCCAGTTCCTCAGGATGAGGATGAGCGTGAGCCTATGTTACTGAGTCGGATCCCGAGGAGGATCCGGAGGAGTACGAGGATGATGAGACAGAGGATGGTCCGGTTGACTACCCTATGGACGGAGGAGATGATGGAGATGATGATGACGGCGATTCATCTAGGGATGACGCCAATGATGAGGATGAGGACGAGGAGGATGAGGAGGACGAGGAGGAGGAGGAGCACCTAGCTCCGGCTGACTCTACTACCGTTATACCTGCTGATGAGCCTATTTTCCCGCCTGAGGGAATAGATACTATTATACCACCACCCTCCACTGACATTACTATTGGGGCTAGGATTACCGTCCGACCCCAGACTTCCATATCCCTTCCACCAGAGGCAGAGGTTGAGAGACTTCTGACCATGACTACCCCATCACCATCACCACCTATCTCACTATCACCACCATCTGCAGGGGAGCGCCTTACTAGGTGCACGGCCCCACATGTACATCCACCCCCTTTACCACCATCTCTATCCATACCATCACCTGTTGACCGTAGAGATGATATTCCCAAGTCTGAGCAGCCTCCCCGCAAGAGGTTGTATCTATCCACCCTAGGCTCCAGATATGAGGTCGGAGAAAGTTCTACTGCTAGACCTACCGGAGGTCGAGGGATAGATTATGGATTTGTCAGCACGACAGATGCTGAAGAGAGACGACAGGGGATTAGAGATGTTGGGTACGGGATTAGGGATACTTGGGTAGATCCGGCAGAGGCAGTTCCAGAGATAGCACATATGACCGTGGGAGAGGTCAACACTAGGGTTACAGAGCTTGCTGAGCTCCATGAGCGGGATACACAGGACTTGTATGCTTTACTAGAGGACGCTCAGGATAGTAGGTCTCGTATATCACAGCGAGTCGATATGGACTCGCAGCGGGTCAATTTACTTATGGGGGATAGGATGACTCTCCAGGAGACAGTATGGATGGTGGAGGAGGAGGCCTATGCTTCCCGAGAGGCTTGGGCTCATTCGATAGGATTGAGTCAGGCGACTCATCAGGAGCTTCAGACCCATCGTGATCATGTGTATGCACATGAGACCTATCTACAGGCACACCAGACACAGCTACAGCTGCAGAGTACTCTCATTCAGACACAGCACCAGGTACACGAGACTCGCTTTCAGATGCAGCATGCTGAGTTAGCAGCACTTCGAGAGACTGATCGTAGGCGCCAGGACCAGATGGTAGAGACTCTCCGAGTCATCAGAGATATGAGGCGAGAGATGAGCGACATGCAGGCTGAGTTGTTAGCACTGCGAGAGCAGCGGAGGATAGCTAGACAGTCGGGACCAGAGGCTAGGGTTCCAGATCACCAGGAGGCTTCTGGGGACGCCGACAGTCACATCTAGTGATTTATGTTATTGTATTTTGCTAGGTCATTGTACAGGCATGTTAAGTATTAGGGGTTTTCCCCGCTAGCATAGCCTTAGATCTTTTGTATTGTATTATGTGTATTCAGACGACTATTTCATGTAAAATTTTCAAAGTTATGAATGAAATGGATGTGTTACTTTGTACTATATACGTGTTACTTATATACTATTATACCTTTCTTGTGTTTGATCTATCTCATCTATTTTTATTATATTCTGTATATAACCTATGTATTTTCTTTTGTGATCTAGACAAATCATGGCACTACACAACCAGAGGAGGATCCAAATACCCACTATCATAACACCATCCCAAACAAACATGACCCAGAATCCATCCAAGACAATGATCGACACCAAGCTCATCTTGCGTAACTCGCCACACAATGGAGTGGAAAGCCACAGTTTGCACGGGGATGTACCGATAGGATCGTTTGCCAAAGCTCGTCCTTGTTTTACGCTGATTTCATGAGATTTGTGCCAACCTTTGAACTTCAAAGGGGCTGAAGCAGTGGGTCGGTATAACTCGATGGATGAAAGATGGAGTCGGTTTTCAATATCAGTGGTTGTGCCGTTGAGAATCAGTTATGTTTGCCACCTCACTTGTTAGAGGTGCTGCCTTGACTTGGTGGAATGGTCAGATAAGAACCTTAGGTCCAGAGGCATATGCCATGACTTGGGAAGTACTCAAGAAAAAGATGACTGACAAGTATTGTCCGCAGGGGGAAATCAAGAAGCTGGAAATCGAGCTGTGGAACCTAAAAGTCATGGGAAACAACGTTCCAGCATACACTGAACGTTTCCAAGAGTTAACCCTGATATGTACCAAGTTTGTTGCCAATGAAACCGAGAAGATTGACAAGTACCTCAGTGGACTTCCTGACAACATTTATGGGAACGTCAAAGCCGCCAAACCCAAGACATTGGATGAGACTATTGAGTTGGCCAATGACTTGATGGACCGGAAACTCCTCACCTACACGGAAAGGCAATCTGACAACAAAAGGAGGGCTGATGATTCATCCACCCCATAAGAGAAAACAACCACGGTCACCAACGGCAACCTTCAATAGGCAGAATGTGCCAAAGCGTCTACAACATGGGACAGGCGAAGAGGAAGCCGTATGGGGGTTATCTTGCACATATGTGCAACAAGTGCCATCTCCACCACAATGGCCCGTGCACCCAGAGGTGCCACAAGTGCAACAAGATAGGACACTTTGCTCGAGATTGCAGGAATACTGGTAACACAAATGTTGCTAACACTCAGAAGGGCAATGGGGCAACTCCCAAAGGGAATGGTTGTTTTGAGTGTGGAGCACCAGGACACTTTAAGAGAGATTGTCCAAAACTGAAATAAAATATGGAGGAAATGGGGAATCACATGGATGGGGTTTATGCTGTTTGGAATGCAGAAAGAGGGGGAAATGCACCGGAAACCGATTGCAGATGTCTGTTAAGGGTTCGTTCCTCTTAAATAACCCACTATGCAATATATCTTATTCGGAACTGGTTGGTTCGCCGATAGAAGTTTTATATCCAATGCATTTTGTTCACTGTTGGAAACACGGAAAAAGTATCGGTCACTCCAAAGTTGTATAACATGTCTTAGCTCGTAGTTAGTATAAGGATTAGATTAAGTATCTTAGTCTGGCCCAAGGCCCTCAATCGGGGCCCAAACTCCTGCCCATGGTGCGGCCAATATAGTATATATACACCCCTCCTAGTCTTGGAGAGGGGTTGTTGTTCCATTTTTACACACATTCATTATAAATTCACAATTTCCATCCATTTTCCATCATCTTTCTTCTCTAAATATCCAAACCCACATCATCTCTTATTGTTTCTTGCTTGATCCTTAGATTCTAGTAATTCTACAATTGGTTATCAAGAGCCATGGAGTGGTGTGTTAGATTTTGGTGTTTCAAAACATTTACAAAGAGCAAATAGTGATAAAATTTTTTGGCTTAAAAACCTTAAAAGTTTTAATTTTTTTTGTTCCTATTGGGGTTAGTTATGACTAGTTGTACAAGAAATTTTTTGCTAAAAAATCATTAAAAATCGTGTCTTTTTGAGTTTTGAAAAAATTTGAGGTTTCGTATTAGTTAACATCGAACTAGTGGATTTGAACCGAACAGTGGAATCGAAACTAGAGAATATAGAACAAGGGGATCGAACTAGATCACCGACGAAGAGGATTCTGAAAGTGCTGTTACATAGTTTGAAATCCGAACGGATTCTTACAGTCTCAATCGAACGAGTAGCCTTCAAGTTTTGTATAGAACGAGTGCTTCTAGTTGGTATCGAACGAGCTCTCTCAAGTTAGAATTCGAAACGAGTGTTTTAACTAGTTTAGAACCCCGAACGAAAAGGACCGATACTAGGGATCGAATTAGGGGAATCGAATAAGGGATGTCGAACTAGGGATCATACTAAGGGATCGAACTAGTGGATCGAACGATGGGATTAGAACTAGTGGATACGAAATAAGGGATTCGAACTAGTGGATAGTAATAAGGGATCGAAAAACTAGTGGATTTAGTTTTAACGTAACAAAACTCAATTCTTAAATTATTCGGTTATTTCTTTGACTTGTAAAATCCGTGAAACAAAACACTTGTTCTTCTCGGTTTTGTCAAGAATCGGTTAAAATTCCGTGTAGTTTTTAATTCAAGACTCAAAAATCACGTAACCAAACACAATGCTTTTCTACCACGAATCGATCAACAAATTGTAATCTTTTTTTTGAATTTGTATCACAATGACGTCTCTTGCTGTAAACTCTTCTTTCTGGAGGAGACAACTAACCACCGTTTTTGTTTGAAAAACACTTGTATGATTCATGGAAAAGCAGTCATGGAGCGCTCTATATGATGGAAGTAGACCACATGGAAGAAATGATACTTGCATCTGTTGAAAAAGGCCACTTGTTTTTTTTTCGCCTCCCGGCGCGTTTTTTTGCGGCCTTCAATCATAGAGGACGGTAGTGTCATAAGTAACATCGCGCACGCTAAGGAATATCGCGTGACTAACTCCCCCTAGCTGAAGCCAATCAAGCAGATGCGTTATCAAAGCTATAAACATCATTCTCCCTCTCGGCTGACCTACCAACTGAAATCTCAGTGCTGTGTGAGGTCAAACATCGGTGTGGCAAAAAAGATCTTTGGAGGAGAAGATTAAACTGTTGATGCAAGACTTATTAACCTACAAAGACGTAGAATGAAGCTGTATGATGAATTTGATAAGTTCACTTATAATGGAAAGGTGAAGAGTAGTTGCTAAATGAGTATTTACTCTGAGGTTCACTCTGTTACTCATGTTATGACATTTTAACAGGACTGCCTTTGGAAGCAGTTTCAGGTGAAAACCAAGTTCTTAAACACTATTCCTGATGAATGGAGCCAATTTTCGTTACTATGTTTAAACTGGTTAAAGACTTACACACTACAAATGTCTGTCAACTTATGCTCACTGCAAACAAACACGAACGGGCCATGCAATTGAAGTTCGTTTGATGCTATGATACGGCAACCCTGATTCCTCTTGCTTTAGTTGCTCTATCAGTTATACTCAGCCAACGTATCAATCTCATCTACTCAACTCATCCACGTTCTCTACTCAACATCACATTTCACCATATCAGCATCCACAGTTTGTTACACCTTATCAACTTCAACAATTCTCAACCAATCAATCAACACCTCTTTCAATTACTTATCCAACAAATGAGTATTAATCCACCGTTCACCACAAGTTTTTTTCAACAACCATCATCACCACAATCGGAATATGCTCCCTTATCCTATCAGCAGCAACAACCTGACTTTATCCCTATCAGTCCTCCAGTCTAGTTGTTCAGTGTTCCTTAAAGGGGGATGTTCCAAGTGTCGCAATTAATCACATTGTCCATTTTTTAAACTGATGTGGTCACATCCCGTATCCCACTCATAGAACAATCAGCTAAGGGACTTCGTCAAACCTCCGTCAACAAGCTACCATCTATGATGGAAAAGTGACTGTGCAAACCTATTCAGGGGAGAATAACAACTTATGCTGCTGGAAACAAGAAAATTGACACCTGGTGCAATAGTGGTAGCAAACACGGGGAGGGAAACAAAGGGACTGTTATTTGTTACAATTGCACAAGGGGAGTGAGGGTTCATATTGCCAAGCAATGCACAAAGCCCAAGAGAAAAAGGGGATGGACACATGGTTTAAACGATAAAGTGTTGTTCGGTCCAAGCTCAGCCAGTGGTCAAGCTTTAACAGAGGATGATAATAGCCATTTTTAGCAGATACTGGACTTCCTTGATAATCAACCTCTCAGTCAGTCATTACCCACAATGCTGCTTATCAAGCCGATGATCTGGATGCATATGACTCTGATTGCGATGAACTCAATTCAGCCAAGATTGCTCTTATGGCCAATCTCTCAAGGAATGGCTCAGATGCACTCACTGAGGTACACAATCAAGATAATCTGAACTATGACTTATTCAATCAAAGTGAGCAGATTATGACGTCTTCTGAACAGTCTAATGATGTGAGTCAGTCAGAAACTGATATAATCAGTGATAGCAATATCATTCCTTATTCTCAGTATCTGAGTGAAACACAACAGGAAACTGTTCAGAATTCTAACTCTTCTGCTCAACAAGATGTCCTGATATTGTCTATGTTTGATCAAATAACACCCAACGTGTCGCATTGCAAAACTGTCTAATAAAAGCTCTTGACTACCGAGCTTGACAGATATAAAGAAGAGATTAAAGATTTGAAAGAGAAACAAAATGTTGAAAACAGTTTTTCAGGATCAAATGAACAGTTTGACGGTTTGTATCGTCTTAAGCAAAATTTTGTTTCTTTTTCGATCAAGTGCAAGAAAAGGATGTTTATTAAAACAGTTTCTGACTCAAATTGAGTTGAAAATTAGAAGGGAAACTAGAATATTGATAGAGAAATTGCTTTAGAAAAGAAAATTAAGCAGCTTGATAATATCATTTTCAAAAGAGGTCAATATGCGCAAACTGTTCATATGATGCTTAAATCCAAATTTGATGATGATCATTCCTCGAACAAGGCTACGGTTTTGGAAAAAAACCTTGTCTGTCTGAAGAAAGCTCGGGAGTCAAAGCCAAAGCTGATGACTGGGGATACTATTCTCAAAATGGATCCTATTGTTGGTTCCTGATTCGGGATGAAACGATAGAGCTAAGTGAAAAGAGTTAGTTCAAAATGCTTTTGAAAGATAAAGATCCATTGTTTGAGAAACAATAACGTGAACACAAAACAATCAATTTATGCGATATCTTAATAACGGATTACTACAATAAGATTTGTTCGACAAACTGATTTTTATTTGTGAACTTGCTATTGGAATGCGACTTCGGTCCCAGCTTTAGACACATCTCATTCTTCTACAAACGTC
The DNA here is from genome assembly GCA_026074375.1 of Tanacetum coccineum. Classification (NCBI taxonomy): domain Eukaryota; kingdom Viridiplantae; phylum Streptophyta; class Magnoliopsida; order Asterales; family Asteraceae; genus Tanacetum; species Tanacetum coccineum. The sequence goes on from BQNB010028919.1 coordinate 23,447, forward strand.
ATAGTTGAGGTTCCAAAAGAACTTTCCTACGTAAGTATGTGAATAACTAGCTTGAAAGAGCTTTATCCGCTATCTTACTGGCTTTTGATCAGGTGCGAATGTAAAGAAAGAACCATGCCACAGCTATCACTGAGGGCTCGTGGGGTTTGAACATACAAAGGCTTGTTTTCGAAGATGAAATCATTTCGTTTAATTAAAAAATTTAAAAAAGATATACTTCTATAACTTTATACGATACTTGGTTGAAGAACTTGCCGGTGTCAAAAGTGCTTTTATCAATGGAACGTGCTGGTCGATCAACATCGCTTGGAGTCCAGAATACTTTCGAAATTAAAATGAATATGTTGAAGTGAAAAACGAACGACTCTTGGAACAAGCTATTGATAAGGATATTGTAAAGACTGTTGTGAACTTATCTGTGAATGCAAATGGTGAAAATGTGACTGAATGTCAAAAGTGTCTCGAACTCGAGACTGAGCTTGTCAAGAAAAAGGATTTTGTTGATAAAGAAACTTACGATAAACTTTGCAAGTGTTTTACAACTCTTGAAAAACATTGCATCACTTTGGAAGCCCGAATTACAACTTAATCAGAATTTTTCAACAAGGGAAAAACAGTTGTTTTATATAAAATCTCCGAGTTTTACTCAGTTGTTCGAATTAAGTGAATTGAAAGCTCAGTCTCAAGCAAAAGACACAGTCATTGTCAAGTTGAAAGAGCAAATCAAGTCCTTAAGAGGAAATGGGGAGGATAGTTCAGTCAAAATGGACATGGATGAAATAGAGACACTTAACATAGAATTGGAACATAGAGTGACAAAACTTGTTACTGAGAATGAGCATTTGAAACAGACTTATAAACAACTTTATGACTCGATTAAGCCAAAACGTGTTCAATCAAAAGAACAATGTGATGCGTTAATCAAGCAAGTCAATATAAAGTCTGGGGAGATTTCTGATTATATATGCAAAACTTCAGGAACTAGGTTTGGTTCTAGCAGCCCTAAATAAATGAGTTAAGGAAACTTAAGGAAAGCTTGGTAGATAATAAGGTGAATGTGACCCAACTCTGTTGATCCAAACGTGTTTCTAAGGATAACATGGAACCAATCACACCCAAATTGTTAAAACAAAAGGATTTATGCCCCCCCATCCATTTCGATGTTACTGCTCAATTCATCATATATTAAGCATGACCAGGAAGTAGCTTTGAGTCCTTAGGGATTTCGTCGAACCATGTAAAAGCAAATTATCCTCAAGATCCACTTTTAGAGTCTGCCTTTAGGTATACCAAAGTAATTCAGGATTTGCTTTCACACATAAGTAGATCATGCCCTAGCGTTAACAATTGTGGTTCTCAATTAATTGAGGTCATACCAAGGAAAAAGGACAAGCAGATTAGGTTTGCCGAATCACTCAATCAAAGAAAACACTAAAAACCAGTCTCACTTCAATCATTTTTTTTTTTTTTTTTTTTTTTTTTTTTTTTTTTTTTAGTTTATAAAAAGCGTGTGTTGCATTCTACAGGAGTAAGTCTTTCTACTAGTGCTAGAGGATCAAAACCTTCAGGCTAATACACAAGAATGAATAGATTTGCAAACCCAAGTAGTATTCGAAAGAATAAGTAGAAGCTCACCCTAGGAACGTTTATTCTCGCTGAATAAAAGAAATGGTTACTGTTAAAGTTACTGGATCGGAGCTGTGCAGAAATTCAAGAAAGAACAAGATGATTCTAGATTATGTCTGTGTTAACAGTAATTGATTGCATGTCTTCTGATAATGATGTGTGTTTCTAATGCTATTGAATGTGTGAAATCTCGGTGTTGTTAAAATCTAAAAGAATAAACCTAAGTATGATAGTTGGAACCAACAGGAAAGGTGTTTACTCAGATAGGATTATTTGAGAGACCTACGGTCGGACCTTTACTATTGTAGGAATGCGGTGCCCTTTAACTAGGATTACCACTACAAATGAAGTGCCTTCTAGGAAACCAATAGTTCTAGACTCTGAATCACTAAAACTGGGTTTAAATTGGGTATACTACGAAACCTAGGATGAATAAAAAAGCCTGAGCCTGTTAGGTAAAACTAAGGTTTTACAAACCAATGTCATGCTAACAAAAAAGGAACCAGTAAAATCCTGAGGATCCACAAATTACAATATTCCATCTACTTCTTTGAATGTCTCGCCGCAGGTTGTCCAAATCGTCTCTGGTATTGGATTCCGGTTGCTCGAAGCACATGACCTGAGATCGCTCTCAGCTCCCAATTTCGTCAGTAAATTACTTGGTTACAGAGTTAAATTCTAAATGATCATAGTTGCAAAGATAATGGGTTTTGGAGACTATCAGATGGAATGTAACTTTCTCAAGGTGTTTATTTACGTTGAAGGACTTGGATCATAATCTATTTTCTGTGGACAAGAAAAACCCGATTGAAGAAGATGGAGACGAATATAAACCACCCGATCTTATAAACTCAATTAAACACTAAAGATTAAAACTTTATTATTTTATACAACTACTTAGTTAATAAAGCTACAAACTTTATATACTAAATAGCCTTAAAAACTAAAAAGCCTTAAACTTTAATAGTAAAATAAACTTATAAGATCCATAAGCTCCTCGCCTAAGTGTTGGATCGATTTCATCAACATTAAAACAACCAAAGTTATGATAAATAAGATATATTAATAAGCTACTAATTATTCTAAAGACAATAAGCTAATAAAAATTAAAACTTTAGATCTAATCCTACCCGAAACTAAGGTGTTCAATCAAGTGAACTCGAATCGGGTATGATTAAGGATTAGATCTATATAAAAAAATAAGCTTGAATAAAAATAAGCAATAAAAAATAAGCTAAAATAAGCTCACTCGAAAAGCTCTAAATCAAAAATAATATAAAATAAGCTAGTCTAAATAAGCTATGGATGTAGCTTATTAGAATATAAACTTAAGAGATAGGATCCAAAAATAAGCTATAAGCATGAGCTTATTTGGAAATAAGCAAAAGAAAAGAAAGAGTAGAAGAATAAGCATAAAAAGCATTAAAATAATAAGCATTAATAAAAACCAACCTTAAACATCTTCATTAATAAGCTCAAAATCTTGATTACAATAAGCTAAATAAGCTATAAAAGCTTTTACAATAAGCTAAAAACTAGACTACACTACTCTTAAAATCTAACATACAGTAATATGAAAATAAAAACTGAAATTCTAACACACTACATTGAAATGCTGCGTCCTTGTATATATAATCACCAAGTGGTGAGGGCATTTTCGTCATTTTAAAGTCTATTAACCAATTTTTTTATCACGTTCTGAGGGGGTATTTTGGACTTTTCGTTGTGTTAGGAGGCTCCGTAGGAAAATTGCCAATGACTTGGCTTTGTTTTTTACGCGTTCTCTAGAAAGCTGAATTTTTGTAATTTTGTTCCACGTGGCAGCCTTTAGTGATTGGCTAGAAAAAACCCTTGTACACCCTGAACCTCGTACTGACCCCTCTGAATTCTAAACCTCGTACTGACCCTCTGATTTCTGAACCTCGTACTGGCCCCTCTGATGAACAGTACCTCATAACCGCCACCTAGACCTGCAATTAATCATTAGATAGCCACGTGCCACCACTTGAGTGGTGCCACGTGGGCCTGTTAAATGTTCCGGCACCGTCACAGGAACACCGCCTGACCACCAGTCAACGGTGGTCAACGACGGCCAACGGAGGTCAACGGTGGCGATCAACGACGGTAAACCACCGACGGAGCCCCGGTTAACCGCCACCGGACCACCGGTCAACCATCGTCGAACCGCCGGTCAACGACGGTTGACCGCCAATCAACGGTCGGGTCAAACGGTGGCCACCGCTGCCACGTGGCATGCCACGTCAGCATGTAGGTCCCTTGTTAGCCTACGTGGCAATGCTCGTCAGACGTCTGGGGTCTTACTTGCCTTCGTTGACGCCATCTTATGCAGCTGCTGACGTGGCGGAGGGGATATTAACCCTCCTGCAGGCTCGAACTTGAGACCTTGAGGAACGAAACATAACCCAACTCAGTTTACCAACTGAGCTAGGCAGTGTTTCAATTATATTACACCATATTTAATATATAACCTTTAAATATCTTGGACCAGGTTTATTAAAACAAAAGGTTCAAAAATAGGTAAAAAGGTTTAAAAATAAAAATTATTTTCCTTGTTAAGTACTAAGTTCTTTATACTTAAAAAAAAAAATAAAAAAAAAAAAAAAAAAAAAACAATATGTTAAAATATTGAAAGGCCACGTGTGGACGGTACCGTTGGCACTCGTAATTGTTCTTTTCTATGGAACATGATCGTTGAATATTAACGATGCGTTTTGAACCTCGTATCGCAAAAATGTCATCGAAAGTCATCCGAAACTTACCGTTTTTGCTTTGTTCTTCATCCTTTGTTACCTGTAAGTTATAAAAAAACAAATACAAAACATATTTGCAACATATTTATCCATATTTAAGTGTTTTAGTCCGTTTATTAGCATTTTTCGGGGTACAAATGATGTGTGTTTTAGCACACATCAAATTTCCCCCACACCTAAACCATTGCTGGTCCCATAACGCCTATGTAAATAAAACACACTGGGTCGGAAATAAATAATTATTACCCTTTTAACTTTTGACCACTCCAATCAAAACAAGAACAGAAAAGGTCCATTAAGAAAGTTCAAAAACCATTTATTTCAAAAGCGCCCCCGTTTTAAAACCACTTATTCATTAATAGATAAAAACTACGATACAAATCAAATAAAATTATTGAAAAGGCTTTAAGAAAGGAGTCGTCATTCACTTGATTTTTCAACATTCTCCCAACTAAGCTTTAAAATGGAAATCACAGCAAAATTAGATTAGATGCTAAACAGTACTAAAAATGCTAATTGTGTAAGTATAAACTTAAATTTTTGCTCCCATTATTCCTAAATCCTCTAAGTATTTTATTATTATTATTATTGTTGACAAATAAATTATGTCCTTATTAATATAAAGTAAACCCTGTTTAAACCACAATTAGTTTGAAATCCTTTCCTAAAGAGACGATATGGTGAGAATAAAGTCCACATTAAGGTTCTAATTCCGACGATTTAAGGGTTATTCTTTTTTTTTTCTACGAAACAACTCAACTACGAGTCCAGAGACGGAGGCTTATTTAATAACCCCGAAGTCAAAATTTGGCTTTATTATTATTACTTATATTTGCAACTTTAATATCACTCGGGTCCTTTTAAACAACTGCACACATCGGGTATGCGAGCTCGGGGGGGGGGGGGAAACCATCGGTCCAGGAAGTTTATTAAGGTCCACATTAAGGTTCTAATTTTGCATGATTTAGGGGTTATCCTTTTTATTTCATTCGAAACAACTCAACTACGAGTCCAGAGACGGAGGCTTTATTTAGATAACCCCGAAGTCAAAATTTGGCTTTATTATTATTATTATTATTGCAACATTATTAAACCTCGGTCCTTTAAACAACTGCCACATCGGTATGCGAGCCGACCATGGTCCAGGAGTCTTATTTCGACCTCGTGTTGAATGCCTCGACTTTTAGAAGGCTGCAACATCGGTTGTGAGCCGGCAAGATGCAACAAACTTTTATCAGTCTCAGATTATTACTATGTGCCTTATTTAGAAGACTGCCACATCGGTTGTGAGCCGGCAAGAGGCAGTAAACTTTTATCAGCCCACAGTTTTTATTATTATTATTATTACCTCCACCCTTTAAACGACTACCACATCGGTTGTGAGCCGGCAAGAGGTAGTGGTCTTATTTCGGCTTCGGTTTATTACATAATTATTATTATTATAGCCAAATTTCAAGTCCTGTGGTCTTTTAACAACTGCCACATCGGTATGCGAGCCGACCATGGTCCAGGAGTCTATTTCCCTACAACACTGACAAAACCTCGATGTGTACCTTACTTTCACCAGAAGGAATCTCTACGAAGTGATCTAAACTAAGAATCGCAAAAACCAAAGCAACTTTATTTATTCAACAATTATATAACGTTTATTAAGCTGGTGGGAGCAAAAAGCCACAATTAACCTCTATGAGCTCTAAAGAGATCCAACTACTCCACGCTTAGCATCTAACTTATATTCAACTCTATCATTTTTCGTTCTTTGCAAAATTTTAAAGTTAAGCAAACGCTAAGTCTCGAAAGCTAAGGGGAAAGCTAAAGTTAATGAAACCTCGGTCAAGTCTAAAAGCTACTCATTCTAAGGCAAATTTATTTATATATTTTTATATTTTCATCATTTTTTTTCCATTTTAATTTTTTTAATTTTTTATTTTTTTATATATATCATATTAAAACAATAAAATTGTAAAAAATTTTCAGTCAAAAAGGGGTAGCATGGACACTTATAAGGCACATGTTTGATTACATTTTGGCAGAAATCCCCCCCCCCCCACACTTAGAATGGAACATTGGCCTCAATGTTCAAAAGCATCGGGTTTTAACCCCCACAATTAAGAACGAAAAAGGAAAATGCAAAAAAATTACAAGTGTGAAAGAGGAAACACAATATATATACATGATCATGATTAAGGATTCCAAAATAAGCAAAAGATCGAAGACCGGATGATTGGAGGATTGAAAACAAGCACGGGTCTTCATGATCTTAAGGAATCCTACAAAAACAAAACCACCTACCATGAAGAAGGCACGCCCCCAGAACTTAGGCTATAAATCACACACTTATTTATTAAGTAAATAGAAAGAAGAAAAGACACGGGTTGCCTCCCAAGAAGCGCTTGTTTTTGTGCGAGTCTCTAGCTTGAATCTCCTCATATCATAGTGATATTAGGGTCAAAACATGTGGAAGAGAAAATCTCCATCGGACTTTCATTCAAGAGGTTTAGATAAATCATTGTAGCCCTTTGAAAGTTCCACTCCGATGTGATTACCACCGGCTCAAGACTAAAAACGAAATGTCGGGGTCAAAAATGGTTGTCTTTACTACCGGAGGAGAGAAGAAAAGGACGATTTCCACGGATTGGTAAATTAAGGAAGAAAAATTCCGGAAACATATGTGAGGGACAGTAATGGTTGATCCTCAATGGGTAATTTCACATATGTTGAAGAATAAAAATATCGCACAATCCCTTGGGTCGAAAACTTTGTCCTCGGTCATCATATCATCAATTGGACGCATCGTTTATAAAATCTCTTTCCATTCATTCCTGTAGATTCAAATCAAATAAATCATCATTCTCTTTGAGAGGCGGTTCATCGGTGAACCTCTCAAGAATGGAAGCAACGCTTATCTTAGGAGTAGACGGATCATGGTGGAGTAGAAACTCAATCTCATCAACGTCGCCACCTGGGTCGAAACATTCATCCTTATTAAAATCAAAAATATGTATGACAAGCAAAGCCGGCTCATCAAGGTTAGAAAACATAAGTGTCTTACTCTCGATGTTCTATATCTACACTCATCAAAAAGAGGATTTACGGACACTAGAGATGTATTCGTCATCGAATTCGAAAAGAGAATTCAGTTCGAGTAAATTTTAACATGTTCTTTCGGACTTCCTCATCGGGATAGTGACTCGTCATCACTTGAGGTAAAATTCTCATTTGAAATCGAAGTAGAGGTTAGAGAAAGTCACAGATCTTTTCATCATAAATTTAAGGGGAGAGAAATCATCACATGAATGAAGGTACAATCACACTCGACTATCACTCCCGGATGTATCCTCGGACTCACTTGGGATTGGAAGAAGGTCCTCAACACTAGACTTTATTACCTCGTCCGATTCCTTTTCAGGAATAGTGCTAAGATGCTCATCCCCCATGATGAGAGAGTCCTTGGGCTCCAAAGTCGGTAAAACGGGTGTGATTGCAATAGACGGAGGAAGTTGTAACATTTCTCAATTTCAGGTCATTTTACAACTCTATTATTCTTCACTAATTATTTTAGTCCGATACGCGTTTACTTTTAATTTAACTTTTAATTTAAATTGCGTAGACTAGAAATAATCATTTAACGTAAATGGTCACCAAATAAATTAAGGTTTACGTTCAAGCAAGTGTTAAGTAAGTATAGGAAAGATAATTTTAACTTTGCGCGTTTTAAGTTTATGGTCACGTAAAAGGATTACGTTTCACAATAAAATACATTTAGACGCACCTCGGAAATACCTAGACTTACCTAGACTCAAACCAATGCCCAATCCTTAAACACAAAATTTATTAAATTCTGGTGTTGCAAACCCATAAGGGCCGAATATGGGACATAAGCCAAACATAACAAATCTTTGTTGTTATCTACAGGTACGGTACAATAAGGATAATTAATCCTTGTACTTAATTGTTCTGTAATTAACTAAATGCACAATGGTTAAATAATCATTTGGACCTATTTTTGGCCTCTTTGATCCCGCCGGCCAAGATTCACAATCCAACCACAAAATCCATAAGATTTCAAAATCTTGGCAAATCTTGTACAAATATTGTTGTATTAAGAGATGTACTTGGGTAGATTTTAGCAAGCTACCATGTGCGATTGACCTAGAAAAACCTAAAAAACACCACTTAGGGCTCGTTTTTTGTTCAAACAAGAACTAGGGAAAGCCAACTAGCTCATTAAGACTATATATATCACTTACCTTTGACACTTAAAACATTTCTTAAACTCGCAATTATCTCACAAAAGCTAAACCCTCCGTCATTTATCTCTTTTTTGTTCGGGTTCATAATATAACCGAACAATACGCATCGTCACTTATTACTAAGGATTAAAGGGTGGACTAGGTCTTCATTCTAAGGACGCAGAGGAATAGAGGTCACGAGCCAGGTTGGGATATATATTAAGCATTGGGATACTTTCGGGTTGATTACATTTGGGTGTACACATTTGTGTGTCTTCTATATCTCGATCCAAGCTACTAGGCTTTTGTAAGTCGTGTTCTAAACTCACAAATTCATGTCATAAGTTTCTTTCCATGTTTGTTAGTCTTTTGGTCACGTTAGTTTGTAATTAACAAACTAACGTGAGCATATACGTGCATGATACCATCATGTATGTAATTCACGCATGTATACACGTATACTATCTCTTGTGTGGTGCTAGGGCATGTTAAAAGGTGATTTAAAATAAGCTAAGGCCTTAACGTTTCATTTAAAATGCAAGAATGGAAACCTATATAAACATTTAACTCGTTGGTACGAAATACCCAAAAACTATACGTAAACATTTACTAAAAACGTGGTGATACAACTTGGGAAGGAGTATACAAGCTTATAGAATGAATGCATGTGATAAAACGCGATTGAATAATGTTAAAACGAGTTTGATTTGGTGCTAGTGATCCTAACAAGCCCTATTATCATTAATGTGCCACTAACGGGCCTTGTTGGACCAAACAGTTCATTAACAGACGTAAATGGGCCCAACAGTCTGTTAGTGAATAACCGTGGCTTAATATTAAGCTCACTTGAGCTTATAGAGGGGTTAGTGAGCTTATTAAACTCGTTGACTAGTTAAACGCAAAGGGAAACCCTTAACGGGCCACTAATGGGCTCGTTAAACCAAACCAAGCCCAACAGGCCATACCATGGAGACCTCAGCTTATTAATAAGCTCCACGAGCTTATTAAAGAGACTAATGTGCTTATTGAACCCACATGGACTTTGATATACCCTAGAAACTTAATCGGACCCTTAATGGACTTGACGGCCTATTTCCATGTCCAAACGCAAGCCCATAAGCCACAATAAGCTTAAATAGCTTATTCGTGAGCTTACACACCTTAATGAACTTATTATTGAACTTAGAAACATTAATGGACCCCTTCAATATCTTTCAGGTTAGAGTTATTGGGCTAGCAAACCCAATAAGCTCGAATAAGCTCAAATAAGCTTACTCGAGCTTATTTTTCAGCTTAATAGTTTTAAATATGTTTAAATAAACTTAATAAGGGCTTATATGCCTTTGAAAACTCAATTGGACCTTTAGATTGCTCATTGGACCTTGACGGGTCCAATAAGGCCCAATAAGCCAAAATAAGCTCATCCGAGCTTATTTATAAGCTGACCCGGCTTATATGGCTTATTAGAGTCCATTAAAACCAAATGCCACTTGATAGAACTTAATTGGACTTAAAATGCGATTTTTACAAGTTAGGGGACTAAAAGTGTAAATTTGTAAACTTGAGGGTTAAAACTGCCAAAACTGATTTGATAAAGTATAGGGACTGTTTTGGCCACTTCTAAAACTTAAAGGACTGTTTTGAAAGTATAAGGACCTAAAGGGAAATTCTTGTAAGTTGAAGGACTAAAAGTGCAATTATGGAAACTCAAGGGTTTAAAATGTAATTATCCTATTTTCATAAACATGGGGGCTATTTTGTAAATATAGGAAACCTAAGGGTATTTTATGAACGAAGGTGATTTTTATAAACACTTAACATGCCGTACGAGTTATATATTGTTCGGATATTATACGAGTTAAACACGTATCTTAATAAATACGATATATTCTATTAATAACAATTTTATACATATACTAGACGGGGTTGGTGTATTATCGTTATACCTTTCCAAGAGACATCATGTAAAGACAAATTCAACTAAACATCGTGCTCCACAACTCAAAAGTGATAACAATATATATTAAAATAGCAATTTATTTATAGTTTATGCATTAAGTAGTTGCTAAACTTTGTAGGATAAGGACTAGCAGTATTTACGTAGGTTTTTCTACGGTGGTGATTCATTTGCTCATACTTGGATATATTTTCTTTTCAGATGGACTTATTTTACTAAGTGTGAGATCATAGCCCATGTTTTCAATTAATAAATGATTTACGTCTTTGGGGTGAGAAACTTGTTTGTTTTACAATTTGGACGCAAGTGTACATTTTTTTACATTATGATTACGTGTTTGCATAAAGTTGCAATAACCACTGAGCCCTTTTTCATGAATCGTCAATTACTCAGATTATGAGCTTGCGAATGTTATAATAATAGATCTTATTTGGGATTGACATCCGTTTTGGGTGAGTAGCGCTCACTGTGAGGGTGCCGGACAACAAACGTTTTCTTATACCATGTAGGATTTGGGATGTTGCGGTTAGTAACATCAATTCACGGGATTTTTTTGGCAAATTTTTGCATTAATACATGTCGAGCTTCAGTGTCTTGAGCTTAGGAAAGTTGTAATTACTTTTTATGATGTTTGCATTCTGTTGCTTAATCATAACACTTGGAATATTGCGAGTCCTACTATTGATTTATCATAAACCTATGGAGTTCACCAAACTTTTTGTTGACTTTTTATGCAGGTTTTTCTCAGGTCAATAAGACTTCGAGGTGCTCACGATACATTGGGGGTCACTCTTTGGAAATAGTCAGTACTAAAGATTTGGGCGTATTACATTTGGGAATATTTGTTATAACCGAAATCTGTACTTATATTGTCGAACTAATTTAAAGACATGGAGCTTCATGTAATGAAAATGCTTTTGTTTAATACCTATGTTATCTTTTTAAAACGACAACGTTAGTATTCGTTCTCATTTTCTTGTGCTTATTGATCTATGAAGTAAAGCCCTAGATATTCAACATTCCGCTGCTACCCAGATTTGGGGGTGTTACAGATTGGTATCAGAGCCAAGGTTATAGAGAACCAGGTCAAAAGTTTTGTCTGGACTATAACCCTTTTCAAACACTACAAATTATAAAACGGGTTTGCACGGGACACAAACATTACTTGTTTGCAATCTAGCATACATGCTTACATGACATACACTGTTTTTGCATTAGTAGTTTACTAAGTGTTGCTATGATTGATATTCGCGTTATAAATTATACTATGTATATTACTATAAGAGTCTTTTAAGTAATACTTTATATAGTTATTTTGTCTTTCAGCAAAGTCTTGTCTTTTGCATCATTCTGCGGTTTACCTACACTTTTCGTCTACACCGACTCGAGCAAAGGGGGTATTAGTATTTTGTGGAGCGATGAGGATATATCTATAGGAGGTTTCTCCACGAGTAATTTAGTATTAGGATACGATGGACTACCTATTCAGCCAGTAGCCACACCATCACCGGATTACATACCAGACCCGAGAGACCACAAACACAGCCTGTTACCACAGGACGTTGATGAGCATGGCTTTGTTCATACAGTCACGTGACCCTGTATCTACGTGCCAGAGTCCTATATACCCTAAGTATATACCTTTGGGAGGATGAGCATCTGTTTCCGGGTTTTGAGGAGCGCCATTACCTCCTGTTGATCTCACCTAATACTGAAGTCACCAGGGTATGTTTACTGGGGTCGAATCCCGAGGAGGATCCAGTGGAGTTATGAGGATGATGAGGACAGAGGATTGGTCCAGTTAGTTGACTATTTTTTCCCCACGGACAGGGAGATGAGGAGATGATGATGACGACGATTCATCTGGGGATGACGCCGATGATAAGGATGAGGACAAGGAGGACGGGGAGGAGGAGGAACACTTAGCTCCGGCCGACTATGCTATTATTGTACCTATTATTGAGCTTGTTTCCCCACCTAAGGGAACCGAGCCTGTTATACCACCACCCTCTACTGACATTACTACCACTGGAGCTAGGATTACTGTCCGGCTTCAGGCTTCCATATCCCTTCCACCAGAGGCAGAGGTTGAGAGACTTCTAGCCATGCCTACTCCACCACCATCACCACCTATCTCACTATCACCACCCTCTGTAGGGGAGCGCCTTGCTAGGTGCACAACCCCATCTGCACATTCATCACCACCACATGTGCCATCACCATTACTACCATCATCCGGGTGTCACAACCCAAATCGCAGACTACTCTAGGATAGCTTCACTCTAGGCCCTTGTTGATGCGTTACTGCAACATTACCATCACCTTTTACTACCACCCCTACCCCAACCATATCTATACATACACCACCTGTTGATCGTAGGGATGCTGTTCCGATGTACTGAGCAGCCAACCTAGTCAAAGGAGGTCGTGCTTTGTTTGCTCTTGGCTCCAAGTATGAGTCGGGGAGATTTCTAATGCTAGACTACAGAGGTCGAGGGGTAGACTATGGGTTTCTCAGCACCTTAGTGCTGAAGAGAGACGACGAGGGATTAGAGAGGTTGGGTATGGTATTAGGGATACTTGGGTAGATCCGGCAGAGGCAGTTCCTGAGATAGCACCTATGACTTTGGGAGAGGTTAATACTAGGGTTACAGAGCTTGCTGAGCTTCATGAGCATGATACACATGACTTATATGCTCTACTAGAGGATGCCCAGGAGGGTAGGACTCGCATATCACAATGAGTCTCCATAGACTCGCAGCGAGTTGAATTGCTTATGGAGGATAGAATAGCTCATCAGGAGACCATACAGATTGTGGAGGAGGAGGCATATGCTTTCTGAGAGGCTTGGGCTCATGCGATATGATTGAGTCAGGCAGTTCATTTTGAGCTCCAGACCCACCGTGAGCAGGTATATGTACACGAGTCTCAGCTCCATGCACATCAGACACAGCTACAGTTGCAGGGTACTCTTATTCAGACCCAACACCAGGTACATGAGACTCGCTCCCAGATGCAGCAGACTGAGATGGCAGAGCTTCGAGAGACTGGCCGTAGGCGTCAAGCACAAATGATAGAGACTCTCCTTGTGATGAGAGACATGAGGTGACGGATGTTGTGACATTGCTTGCGAGTTGATTAGCACATCGAGAGAGAAGAGGAGAGCTAGACAGCCAGGATCAGATGCTAGAGCTCCAGATCACCAGGATGCTTCTAGGGATGCTGATAGTCACATCTAGTAGTTTATGTCACTTTATTTTGCTAGGATGTTGTTCAGGCATGTTAAGTATTAGGGGTTTTCCCCGCTAGCATAGCCTTGGATCTTTTGTATTGTATTTTGTGTACTAAAAACTATTTCATGTAAAATTTTCCAAGTTATGAATGAAATAGATGTGTTATGTTATACTATATACCTCTCTTGTGTTGTTATCTCATCTGTAAATTATTATATATCTAGTCATAATTGTGACCTCATGTTTTGTCTCTTGTGATTTAGACGAATCATGGCACCAGTGACAAGACGAGGACCGAAATACCATCCCTAACAACACCAACCCAAAACAACATGAACTCCTGAATCAGTTCCAAGCTATGAGTGATCAAGCCTCTTCTGCGAAATACTCCACACAATGTGACGGAAGACAACAGTTCACACGAGATAAACCGAAGAACGTGTAAACTGCGCGCCCTTGTTTCTACGCTGACTTCATGAAGTGTCAACCTTTGAACTTCAAAGGGACTGAAGGCGTTGTTGGTTTAACCAGGTGGATCAAAAAGATGGAATCAGTCTTCAATATCAGTGGTTGTGCCATTGAAAATCATGTTAAGTTTGCCACCTGCACTCTGTTAGGGGCTGCTTTGACTTGGTGGAATGGTCAGATAAGAACCTTAGGTCCTGATGCATATTCAATGACTTGGGAAGTACCTCAAGAAGAAGATGACGGATATGTAATGTCCGCAGGGTGAAGTCAAGAAACAGAAACTCGAGTTGTTTAACCTAAAGGTTTAAAGGGCAACGATGTTCCACATACACTGACATTTCAAAGGGCTAACCCTGATATGTACCTAGTTTGATTGACTAATGAAAACTGAGATGGTTGACAAGTAACATCAGTGGACTTCATGATAAACATTTATGGAAATGTCAAGTCTGCAGACCTAAGCGTTGGATGAGACTAATTGAGTTGGCCAACGACTTGTTGGATCAAAAAACTCCACCACCTATGCGGGAAAGACAGTAGGACAACAAAGGAAGGCTAATTGATTCATCCTGAAACAAACCATGGTCACCAACAAAACACTTCAAGATGGCCAGAATGTCGCTAACGGTCTACATAGGTGATAGGTGTAAAGATAGACGTTATGGGGGATCTTTGCCAAGTGCACAGGTTCCATTTTCACCAACAAATGGCCCGTTTAATCAGAGTTACTACAAAAGTACAACAGTAGGGCACTTGCCCGTGACTACGGAGTTCTGGACAAACAAATGTTGCTTAATACTAGAAGGGCAATAGGACAAATCCCAAAAGAAATGGTTATTTTGAATGTGAAGCTCCAGGACATTTCAAGAGAGATTGTCCCAAGTTGAAGAATAAGGATGGGGGAAATAGGAGTGCACAAGACGGGGTGTATGCAGTTGGGAATGCAGAAAAGAAAGGAAATGCATCGATGGACCCAGAATCTAATGTTGTCACGGGTACGTTCCTCTTAAACAACCACTATGCATAGCTTTATATCTACTGCATTTAGTTCCCGGATTAACATCGCCCCAACTTCATTAGAAAATAGTTATGATGTGGAATTAGCTGACGGGAAAATAGTCGGGGTAGACACTATTATGCGGGGTTACACTTTAAATTTCTTAAACCATCCGTTCAACATAGATCTAATGCCTGTAGAACTGGGTAGTTTCGATGTTATTATCGGTATGGAATTTAGTTAAGAGGTGTCACGCCGTGATCGTGTGGTGATTGGAGGAAACTTGTCACCGAAATTCCCTATGGGAACGAAACCCTGATTTTTCGTGGTAACGAAAGTAACGATGGGAGAGAATCTCGGTTGACCATTATCTCATGTTCAAAGGCTCAAGAGTACATAGCAAAAGGATGTCAGATCTTTTTGGCACAGATATTCGCCAAGAAAGAGGAGGATAAGTCAGAAGGAAAGCAACTTAAGGATGTACCAATCGTCCAAGATTTTCCTGAAGTGTTGAGATTTTCCAGAAGTATTTCCCGAGGACTTGCCCGGTCTTCCTCCAGCTCGACCGGTGGAATTTCAAATCGACTTAGTTCCAGGAGCTGCTCCCGTAGCTCGAGCACCATATCGATTGGCCCCATCCGAAATGAAGGAACTATCAGAACAATTACAAGAGCTTTCTGACAAAGGTTTCATAAGGCCTAGTTCCTCACCTTGGGGAGCCCCGGTCTTATTTGTCAAAAAGAAGGACGGTTCGTTCAGGATGTGCATCGACTACCGCGAGTTAAACAAACTGACAGTAAAGAATCGTTATCCACTCCCGAGAATCGACGATTTGTTCGATCAACTTCAAGGATCCAGCATTTATTCGAAGATAGATCTGAGATCCGGGTATCACCAACTTAGAGTACGAGAACAAGACGTTCCAAAGACGGCATTTCGAACTCGGTACGGTCATTACGAGTTCCAGGTTATGCCATTCGGACTGACAAACGCACCTGCGGTATTCATGGACCTCATGAACCGAGTGTGCAAACCTTACCTGGATAAGTTCGTAATCGTCTTCATCGATGATATACTTATTTATTCAAAAGACGAAAGAGAGCATGAAGAACACCTTAAAACAATTTTGGAATTGCTTAAGGAAGAGAAGTTGTACGCAAAGTTTTCAAAATGTGAATTTTGGATCCCGAAGGTACAATTTCTCGGACATGTCATTGATAGTAGAGGCATACATGTGGACCCGGCCAAGATAGAGTCTATCAAGGATTGGGCATCTCCAAAGACACCAACGGAGATCCGCCAATTTCTAGGTCTTGCTGGTTACTATCGAAGGTTCATTGAAGGATTTTCGAAGATTGCTAAGTCAATGACGAAACTTACTCAGAAAGGAATCAAGTTTGATTGGGGAGAAAAGGAAGAGAACGCTTTCCAGTTGATAAAGCAGAAGTTGTGCAGTGCCCCAATTCTGGCTTTACCTGAAGGGAGCGAAGACTTTGTGGTATACTGTGATGCGTCACACAAAGGCTTAGGTGCGGTGTTAATGCAGAGAGAGAAGGTGATTGCCTATGCTTCTCGACAGTTAAAAGTTCACGAGAAGAACTACACCACTCACGATTTGGAGCTTGGATCGGTAGTGTTTGCCTTAAAGATATGGAGACACTATCTATACGGAACCAGATGCACCGTATTCACCGACCATAAAAGCCTACAACACATTCTCGATCAGAAGGAGCTTAACATGAGGCAACGCCGTTGGCTAGAATTGCTAAGTGACTACGACTGTGATATTCGTTATCATCCAGGGAAAGCAAACGTAGTGGCCGATGCGCTGAGCCGTAAAGAACGGATTGAGCCATTGCGGGTACGAGCCTTAGTTATGACAATTGGTTTGGATCTTCCCAAACGAATATTAGAAGCTCAGATCGAAGCCCAGAAACCAGAGAATATCGTAAGTGAAGACGTGGGAGGTATAATCCGAAGGGATATACCCAAGGAAAGATTGGAACCGCGTGCCGATGGGACGTTATGCTTACACAGCAGGAGTTGGATACCTTGCTATGGAGACTTAAGATCCGTGATTATGCACGAATCCCACAAGTCGAAATATTCTATCCATCCCGGTTCCGAAAAGATGTACCAAGATGTGAAGAAATTATTTTGGTGGCCAAACATGAAGGCTGACATCGCCACGTATGTTAGCAAATGCCTGACATGTGCAAGGGTCAAGGCCGAACATCAAAGGCCATCAGGATTGCTAGTACAACCAGAAATACCCGAGTGGAAGTGGGATAATATAACAATGGATTTTATCACCAAACTTCCTAGGTCGTCACAAGGTTTCGACACCATCTGGGTGATTGTGGATCGACTTACAAAATCTGCTCACTTCTTGCCAATACGGGAGAATGATCCATTGGACAAGTTGGCAAGGTTGTACTTAAACAGGATAGTAGCAAGACATGGGATACCTGCTTCGATTATCTGTGATCGTGATGGGTGATTCACATCCAATTTCTGGAAATCATTTTAGAAAGCTTTGGGTACATATATAAGTATGAGCACTGCATACCATCCAGAAACTAACGGACAGAGCGAGAGGACTACTCAAACTCTCGAGGACATACTACGTGCTTGCGTGATCGATTTTGGCAAAGGATGGGTTAGGCATTTGCCAATAACCGAGTTTTCATATAACAACAGTTATCAAGCTAGCATAAAGGCCGCACCTTATGAGGCACTATATGGTCAAAATTGTCGCTCACCGATGTGCTGGGCCAAAGTTGGAGAAGCCCAACTGACTGGTCCGGAATTGATCAAAGAAACAACGGAAAAGATCGTCCTGATCAAGCAGAGGATGCAAGCTGCTTAGGATCGACAAAAGAGCTACGCTGATCGGAAGCAAAAGCTGATGGAGTTCGAAGTTAGGGATAGGGTTATGCTCAAGGTCTCACCTTGGAAAGGGGTTTTACGATTCGGTAAGCGGGGCAAGCTGAATCTGAGATACGTCGGACCTTTCAAGGGGTTAGCCAAAGTTGGGAAAGTTGCCTACAAGATGGAACTTCCTCAAGAGTTGAGCAGAGTTCATCATACTTTCCATGTGTCTAATATGAAGAAATGTTATGCCGATGAACCATTAGTCATGTCGTTAGAAGGAATTCACGTTGACGATAAGCTCCAGTTTGTGGAAGAACCCGTTGAAATCATGGAACGAGAGATCAAACGATTGAAGCGAAGCTATAAAATGATAACTTTCCTGATTAATAAGTTTCCATAATTAAACTTTCCAAAAATAGACTTTCTAAAAATAGACTTTCTATAAATAGCAGGTTTCTATAATTAGCAGGTTTCTATAATTAGCATGTTTCTATAAATAGCAAGTTTCTATAAATAGTAAGTTTCTATAAATAGCAGGTTTTTATAAATAGCAGGTTTCTATAAATAGCAGGTTTCTATAAATAGCAGGTTTCTATAAATAGCAAGGTTTACATAAATAATATCAAAATGACATTTTCTACCCCCCAACTTATTTTTCTCAGATCATAACAAAAGATAATAACATGCTTAAAACAGACCCCAAAAGTTTCAGAAATTACAAAACAAGTCCTTAGAACTCCATTTTATAACACAATTCGCTAACAATTTAATACACAAAACCCTCAATCAAAATTTTCCCCAATCACAACACAAATTTCCCATTCATTGGAATTAATACACTGGACAAAAAACAAAACCCGTAACCCTAATTCATTTAAACAATTTTTCTTCCCTTTTCCTTAATTTCGAATTCGGTAAACGAAATTTTAAATCACCAAATAATCATTCGAATTTATTTATAAAAATATTCCAACAATTTTTCTGAGTTATATGAGATATGTACAACCCCGAAAAAATAAAATAAATTAACAATTATTTATATGCCGATTTCATTATCATTTCTAAAATAGGGTTTTGAATATGTTTCAAATTTATAAAATCAAATAAATGCATGAACATTTTTCCCAGGTTTATAACATATTAACATGATGAAACATAAGTTATAAAATTACCTTTGATGGCCCTTGATGATTTTATGATTTTATGCACCCGGTTATGATTTTCGAACCCAAAACAATACCAAAAATCGAATCAAGCACTTCCCAATCTTCCACTATTTTCCTCACACTCTTAGCTTCAATTGATCCTTAGAAAAATCGCACAAGCCTTGGAAAATTCGTATGGCTCCTCTTGTTAATATTTAGGTGTCGGTTTGTGTTGATTTAAGATTTTTACAAATGTAAAAGAAAAGAGATAAACATAAAAATGATTTGCGAGTTATATGGCATTTCAATGGAAAAAAATCAGGTTTTATATATTTACATAATTAATAATACATATACCGATTTTTATTAAGTAAATTTTTGTAAAATAAAAATTAATAAAATAACATATATAAATTCGTCATATATACCTATAATAATTTTAATTATTTTCCTGTATAACATAAAGTATTTTGATCTTACAAAAAATTTCATAATTGCTATATATTGTATTTTCATAATTTCTATAATTAAACTGAAATTTATTTAAGCTTTTATAGATTTTCTTGCATTAGGGGTATTTTGGTAATTTTACACTTATTGAAATTTTTAGGTTTTACAACTCTCCCCCCTAAAAGAAAATTCGTCCTCGAATTAGAAACATGATACGACTGAAAAGAACATACCAGATCATGGAAGACAATGATTGATAAAGTAGGTCCGTATAGACTCCTCGGTCTCCCAAGTGGCTTCCCGCTCGGGATGATTCCTCAAAAGAAATTTTGACAAAAGGAATAGTCTTGTTCCTCATGACTCTGTCTTAACGTCTAGAATAGGACTAAGGCTCTTCGTAATAAGTATAAATCCTCACGGATCTGAACGAATGGAAAGAAGACAACGTGAAGAGGAAGAACATGTAACCTCTGAGTAATGATAACATAACACATTGTGAACATGAGATAGCTGAGGAGGTAACGCCAAACGATAGGAAACCTCACCAACGCGATCAAGAATCTCAAACGGTCCTATGAAACGAGGACTAAGCTTGCCCTTGATACCAAAACGCCTGACTCCACGTGTAGGTGATACTTTCAAGAAAACATGTTCACCCGGCTGGAACTCTAACGCTCTGCGATGTCTGTCGGCGTAACTCTTCTGACGAGTCTGAGCTTCCTTAAGCTTTTCCCTGGCGACGGCGACCTTTTATCCATTAGACACCTCATCATCTCCGACCCTCAAGAATACGTTCACCGAGCCTGATCACTAACAAATAGGATCACAGACATTTCCTACCATACAACATCTCGAAAGGAGCGCATTTAATGCTCGCATGCCAACTGTTATTGTAGGCAAACTCCACTAGACATATATAGTCATCCCAATTTCCTGCCCATTCTAAAGCACATGAACGTAACATATCCTCTAATGTTTGAATCGTACGCTCCGACTGTCCGTCGGTCTCAGGATGAAAAGCTGTACTAAACTTGAGCCTGGTTCCCCAAGCTTTCTGTAAACCTTTCCAGAAACGCGACGTGAAAACCGTGGGATCGCCTATCTACACGATCGCTGATGGAGTACCGTGTAAACGAACAATTTCTTGTTGGAACATTATTCTGCAAATTACTAAACGTGGGTAAACCTTTACGGATAAGGAAGAAAATGTGCCGAATTAGATCAAGCGGATCTACAACAACCCAGATAGCATCGTGGCTTTCCTCTGAGTCCGTTGGTAACCCGGTAACAAAATCCAATGGATATTTCGTCCCACATCCAAACAGGAATCCTCTAACGGTTGCAAATAGCCCACTTTGCACGTTGGTGGATTCAATCATAACACTGCTGACATGTTAAACACTTTGGACACAAACGAAGCCACATCGCGCTTCATACCACTCCCACAAAAGTGTTGCATGAGATTCGTGTACATCTTCGTCGAACCAGATGAATCAAAAATGGAGAACTAGAGCCTCAGTCATCAAGCTTCTCGACCTTCATCTGTAGGATCCTCTTGGTACGCATAATTTATACCACTGCCATAAAATGCCATCGTCATCAACGTGAAACTCGGTCTGTTGATCAATATTCTGAATAATTGCCCAGATTTCTCCGTCATCCTTCTGAGCTGTCTTGATCTGTGAAATTAGGTTAGGCTCAACCCTCAGACTAGCCCAGAAACCACTCTGTCTACGAACACATAATTCGATTCCAAACGCTTAAAGGTCACGAATAAATCCCTTTCTTCACTTGATACATCTATCATACCCGACTTCCTACTCAAAGCATCAGCCACCACATTTGCTTTACCCGGATGGTACTGAATGTTGGTGTCATAATCCTTCAATAACTCAACCAACCCTCTGTCTCATATTTAATTTCTCGCTGCGTTTGAAGATATATTTTAAAGGCTCTTATGATACAGTAAAATATCATACGACTCGCCATAAAGATAGTGTCTCCAAATTTTGAGAGCGAAGACAACGGCTGCTAATTCCAGATCATGAGTAGGATAGTTCACCTCATAGGGCTTTAGTTGTCGTGAGGCATAGGCAATCACTTTCCCATGCTGCATGAGTACACACCCAAGACCCTTCTTAGAAGCATCACTGTAAATCTGGAATCCACCTGTACCAGATGGAAGAGTAAGAATAGGCGAGGAAACCAAACGTTGCTTAAGCTCTTCAGAAGGCTCATTTCTCGCCTCTTCATACTCATACAAACTTCTCACCTTTTCGCATAAGCTTAGTTAAGGGTAAGGCTAATCGTGAGAAACCCACTACGAACTGCGGTAATAACCTGCTAACCAAGAACTCCATACTTCGGTCCACATACGTCGGTCTTGGCCATTTGTGAATAAGCTCAACCCTTCGGCCGATCCATAGTAATCCTTCTGCAGAAACAATGTAAGCCCCCCCCCCAGAAATGCCACCTTACTCAACCAAAATTCGCACTTTGAAAACTTGGCATATAATTTCTCCTGTCGTAAAATCTGTAGAACAGTGCGGAGATGCTCCTCGTGTTCCTCTTTAGACTTAGAGAAGACCAGAATATCATCAATGAACACAATGACGAACTTGTCCAAGAATTCATGAAAAACTCGGTTCATCAGGTCCATAAATACAGCTGGAGCATTCGTGAGACCAAAAGGCATAACCAAGAATTCATAATGACCATAACGTGTGCGGAAAGCAGTCTTGGAAATGTCCTGCTCTTTCACTCGCAACTGATGGTAACCAGATCGTAAATCAATCTTGGAAAAATGTTTAGCGCCCTGAAGCTGATCAAATAAATCATCGATACGTGGAAGGGGATAACGATTACGAATGGTGATCTTGTTCAATTCACGGTAGTCGATACATAATCTCATGCTACCGTCCTTCTTCTTGACAAACAGAACCGGTGCACCCCATGCGATACACTCGGCGAAGAAAACCTCGCTCCAACAGACTCCTATGAACTGATCTTCAACTCTTTTAACTCAATCGGTGCCATGCGATAAGGAGCCTTGGAGATTGGCTCAGCTCCGGGAATGAGCTCAATGTTAAACTCAACATCGCGAATAGGAGGTATTCCTGGAAGTTCTTCTGGAAATACGTCTTGAAATTCGGAAACAATCGGCTGATCATGAATAGAAGAAACGTCAAATCGTGTCATGAAATGGTAGCCAGAAAACCTTCACACAAGCGATAGTAAGGGACGTGCTTTTAAAGCGAAAATGTATCTTCATAATTTTCCCGGTAAGGAACCATGAGAACTAAATTCGGAGCATGAAATATCGCCGAATATAAACACGCGTGAATGACAGTTCAAACGTAGCACGGTGGCTTCTAACCAGTCTCTACCGCAGAATTATGTCAAATTCACACATATCCAAGGGAAGTGCATTAACTGAACGAATCTTGTCATCAAACTATAGAGGAAGATCTCTATATACATGGGTAATACGTGCGGAGTCTTTCATGGGCGTGGATATACATAATACATGATCAAGTAATATAGGTGTCATAGTAAAACATGAGGCAAACTTGGTAGATATCACAGAATGTGTCGCACCCGTATCAAATAAAACCATACACATCACGTGCCGAATATATTAATGCACCAGTGATGTACTGAAGTATTGGCAGCCTGATCCTGAGTAAGTGCAAAGACACGGCCTGATGCGTCTGGCTTCTTGTCAGCATGACCAGACGAACTAGCACCAGTGTTCTTCTTGCAGTCCCGCTGAAGATGACCAGCCTGGCCACATTTGAAGCAAGTACCAGCAGCACGACGACACTCTCCTGGGTGTCTACGTCCACATGTGGTGCAAACAGGGTGAGTATAACCCTCAGAGGGTACCCTGGACTGCTGGGAACCCGAGTTGGTAGATCGGTGGGATTGCTGACCTCTGTTCCTTTGGTCGCGTCCAGCACCAGAATTCCTGTTGTTGTCACGAGAGTAGTTGTTGTTATTGTTGTTACGGTAGTTACCACCACCGCCCTGCCTGTCAGATCCCTGACGGTCATTTTTCTGATCGTGACTCCGATAATTATTCTGCTGAGTGTCCGGCTGATATCGGTCTCCACTCTTATGCCTCTTGTTAAAACAAATCCCAGCCTTCAATTCCTTTTGTGCTTCTTTTGAAACAATCTTAGCCATCGAAAATGTTTTGGGAATGGTGAGGGATTGCCAACATGGACTTTTATACAGCTGGGGGGGGAAAATGTAGGGTGGATGAAATGATTTGGGCTAGGGACGTGAAGTGGTCTTTGCCAGGGAAGAAAAGTATGGGCGATCTACCGTTGGTAACTGGGTTTCTGGGTGCGGGGAAAGAAGACTTTTTTGGGAGGGTCGCAGATTGGTCCCCTCAAGTTGTATAACTTAAATGTAATCTCTACCTTCTTTGCAATTTTAACCCTTGTCTTTCTCTTTTGCAATATAACTTGAGGTTTTGGCAGTTTTGGCCCTTCAAGTTGTATTTTCTTCATTTTGATGACTTTTGACTTTGCCCTTTTCACTCCGTGCTTGGATTTGTTTGTCTTTGGCTTTCTTTTTGCTCCTTTTCTTGAATATCCGTTTCCTGCACAATACAAATGCAAACATACAAATACAATGTATTTTTGGTACGTTTTTAGTCATTTAGGTTCGCTTAATATGAAAAATGGTATGTGTAATTAAACACATATCAGTGCTATCTCTGGAACTGCCTCTGCCGGATCCACCCAAGTATCCCTAATCCCGTACCCAACATCTCTAATCCCCTGTCGCCTCTTTTCAGCATCTACTGTGCTGATAAACCCATAATCTATCCCTTGACCTCTGGCAGGTCTAGCAATGGAACTCTCTCCGATCTCATATCTGGAGTATATAGTAGACAAATGCAACCTCTTGCGGGGAGGCTGCTTAGACTCGGGAATATCATCCCTACGGTCAACAGGTGATGGTATGGGTATAGATGGTGGTAGTGGTGGTAATGAAGGTGGTGGTAATGCGGCAGTAACTGCATTAATGAGAGCCTGGGTGGATGCTATCCTGAGTGTCTAGATTTTGGTTAGACACCCAGATGATGGTGGTAAAGGTGGTGAATGAGCAGGTGGAGCCGTGCACCTAGCAAGGCGCTCCCCTGTAGAGGGTGGTGATAGTGAGATAGGTGGTGATGGTGATGGGGTAGTCATGGCCAGAAGTCTCTCAACCTCTGCCTCTGGTGGAAGGGATATGGAAGTCTGGGGTCGGCCGGTAATCCTTAGCCACAATTAGTAATGTCAGTGGTGGGTGGTGGTATAGCAGGCTCTGTTCCCTCTTGTGGGGAAAACAGGGGCTCATCAGCAGGTTTGGACGGTAGTGGAGGGCAGCGGAGCTAAGTGGCTACTCATCCTCTCGTCCTCCCTCCATCCTCCTCGTCCGCATCCTCATCCCTGGCGTCTTCCTTAGATGAATCGCCGTCATCATAATCTCCATCATTCTCCCCCGTCATAGGGTAGTTCAACCTGACCATCCTCTGTTCTCTTCATCATCGTTCCCTCTGGATCCCCCTCGAGGATCAGACCTCAGTTAATGTATCCGGGTTGACTCAGCAGTGGGTGAATCAACAGGAGGTAATGGATGTTCCTCAGCGAGGAAATCATGGTGTACCTCCAATGGGTAATTATTTCTCGGGATATTTAGGCTTCTGGCACGTATAAGTTAGGGGTCATGTGCCTGTAATGAACAATGGCTCACGCTCATCCTCTCTGAGGAATGGCGGGGTCTGTGGATTTTTGGACTGGTTATAAATCTGGTGATGGTGGGGCTACTTGGGCTGCTATCGGGAGTCTGTCGTTATCCTAGTAACGATGACAGTGTGGTATGCAATCCCTCCGACATCTCCTCTAATCGGTCCCAGAAAGGCCAGCCCTGGCCTCAGAAGTCGGTGTGTAGACAGGAAGTGTACGGTAACATCAGAAACGTCGCAGAATGATGAAATGGTTACTGCAAAAAGTAAAATAACTTATATAAGTATTTCTTATAAGAAATTTCGATATGCTATGTTTGTAAGGCTTTACTACTAAAGTCCTTATAATAATATACGTAATATCATTTATATACACGTATATTAATCAGGTAAGCAATTGGTACCCATACTAAGCTTAAGCAATGCATGTCATATAAACATATATGCGCTAGAAGTAAACAAGTAATGCTGTATGTCCCGTCACAAATCCCTTTTGTGTGACAAACCAGTTTTGAAACGGTTATAGTTCCAGACAAAAAACTTTTGTCCTGGTTCTCTATAACCTTGGCTCTGATGCAATCTGTAAACAGCCTCAAATTGAGTATGCAGCACGGAATGTTGGATATTGAAGGCGTTACATTATTGGGTAAATAGCACTAAGATCAGAGAACTGACTACTAAACGTCGGCGTTTGAAAAAAGATACATTGGATTAACAAAATACTTGTTTGTTACATAAGTACTCATGGCTTCAAAATGTTCAAAAAATAGATAAAGATTTCGGTTTATAAACAATTGTCCCCAATGTGTAATAAGACCCCAATATCTTAAGAGTGGACTCTTCAATTATGGAAAGCCAATGTATCATCGCACCTACGTGCCTTATTGACCTGAAAAAAACATGCTTAAAACGTCAACATTAAAGTTGGTGAAATTAATAGGTGTTATACAATCGTTGGTAGGACTGCAAGATTTCCAAGTGTTATGATTAAGCAACAAATGCATACATCATTAATGTAATTACGTTTCCTTAAGCTCATGACACCGAAGCTCGACATGTTTTGGATGCAATTTATAATTTGCCTACAAGTGGTCCGTGAATGTATGTGCTTAACCAGGACAAAATACATCCAGATTCGACCATGGTATGCGTTCGTTCCCAGTGATAGCTAGTCACCCGAAGGTTAGAGACTGTCAATCCTATAGATCTATCCATAAAACATTCGCGCCACACAATGTAATTCCCAATCCACATCTATGCAATTAACAGTCATGATCATAGTCATAATGGGTTATGGTAACTTAGGGCAAACCACGTAATCATGGTAATAAAAAGTACACTTGGTCCAGTTTGTTTAAAACAAAGCATGTTTCACCCCAAGGATGGTAAATCATTTAAATTAATTGGTAAAAGCATGGGGCTAGGAACTTCACCTTCGCAGTAGTTCTCTGAATGGTAACTAATATCTCAGTAAGCAGTGGATCACACCGTTAAGTACCCTAAGTAAGTACGGTCAAGTCTTAGTGTTACACATTTTAATAATGATCTATTGTATAAACTAAATCATTTTAAGTTTATATATACGTTATCATTGTTGCAGGTGATGACAAGATCATTGTTTTTTATAGTTTCGGATGGTTTCTCGAGAACGTGTAATCATCATAATCAATATACATTATTTATTAACTTGTTATTAAACACGTTCGATGTCCGAATATCTTTAATGTTCGACCGACGTGTTAAGTGTTTTATTTATTCCCTTTTGTTTCACAAACGTACCCGTAGGTTTTTAGTTGTTACCTTTTAGTCCTTAGGTTTATAAATATATACTTTTATATTTTAAACCTTTTAGTTTCGGAAATGTCATAACTAGTCCTTTAACTTTCGGGACTTTACAACTTAGGTCCTTAGGGTTTTAAATTAGTCCCTAATGTTTCAGGATGTCGCAAGAATAGTCCCTGGAGCTATTAAAATTCGAAAGTGCCAAAACTATCCCTTAGGTTTCGGCATTTACGGTTTTAGTCCCCCGACTTTGTAAAAATCGCATTTCCAACTCCGAATAATTGTCAACAAGTGGCATTATGTTAAATCTTGTCAAAATAATCCATATAAGCCGGTATAGCTTATGTATAAGCTCTAACGAGCTTATTATGGCTTAATGGGCCTTATCGGGCCCATTAAGGTTCAATAAGGTTTCTAAAGGTCCGAGATGGTTTTTATTAATTTTAAATAGGTCCGAAAACTTTAAATAGGCTCATACGGGGCTGTTAAGCTTACAATAAGCTCGGCGAGCTTATCGAAGCTTATTTCGAGCTTATTGGGCTTACGGGCCCAATAGCTTAACCCAAATAGAATGTTTAGGGTTGTTAGACTTTTCCTAGTGCTTTTCCAACTTGTATCAAGCCTAACAATCTGTTTTCTTTTCAGCTTATTCCAAATAAGCCAATAAGCTAATAGTGTTTTCATTGGGCCGGTCTTGGGCCTGTTAAGGCTCGTTAAGGGTCTCGAGGAACTTCGTTGGGTCCATTAGGGTCCGTTAAGCTCATTTAGGTCTAATAAGCACTTTGGAGGCCGGTTTGCTTATTTAGCTTATTCGATAAGCTAATAAGCAAACTGTTGGGCCTATTGGGCCCGTTGTGAGCCCGAATGAGTTTCAGTGGTTGGGGCTTGGTCCATTAAATATATTTAAGTCTGTTAAGCTTATTAAGCCCTCATAAGATCACCAATAAGCTACTCGAGCTTATTGTGAGCTTATTTGCTCATTTAGGGCCCGTTAGTGGGCTAGGAGGCCCGTTAAGGGTTCGTTTGGTTTTAAAAGAAATACGAATGGTTCACTTAGATTCTTAAGTTCATATTAAGCTTATTAAGTCGGGTAAGCACAAGAATAAGCTGTTTAGGCTTAATATGGCTTACGGGTTCGCATGGGGCTCGCGTTGGGCTCGATAGAAACCCGATAGGGGTTCTAGTGGTTCGGGCTTTCTCCTTTAAGGTCCACTAACTTATCTTAGGCTCGTAAATATCTTATAAGTCGTTTAAGCTCGTGAATAAGCCGTCCTAGCTTATTCGTGGCGTATGGGCCTTGTGGGCTCACGAAGATGGGTCGCGTAGTCCACTAAGGGTCCGAAATGTTTATTAGTGTGTTAAATGGTTCCGTTAAATCGTCTAGCACCAAAGTGAATGTGTTTAACATTTTCTAATCGTGACCCGTGACATGCAATCATTTATTATCGTCAAATATATGTTTTCCCAACACCCCCATGTCGTGATTACAGACACTAGTTCACGGTATAATATTTACATACGATCGTGTAGAAGGGGTTTTTTGTGTTTCGTGTTAATGATTCAAGTACTCATGTAAGCGAAGTAATTAAGCCCTAAATCGTCGTTAGCCATCTCGTACATGCGTTTTATTCGTTTTCTTGCACAACACAAGTGTTACCCAACTTTATATGTACATGAACCATGCGTGGGACGTACCATGCATGTTCATGTACGCCTTTCATGTTAAGTACAACTAAACGAGACCCTCCTAACTAGACACGAGTAGAAAATGGATGATAAATTAAGAAGTGGCCCGAATAGGGTTTACTTACAAGAGTCCTAAGATTGAAATGGATGTCGAGTAGGAGCGAGCAACCTTAACCCGCGACAATCCCTAGCCTTCAAGGGCTTTCCAAAGCTTATAAACCCACGCTCCTTATGCTCGTGTTTTCCTTCTAGTGTATATTGGTTCGAATGAAGCAAGGTGAGTGTGCTTGGCTGCGGGTTGTAACTCGGACAAGAGAAAGGGAGAGTTTGAGGTGTGTGAGAGTTAACAAGAGTGTCAAAGGGTAAGTGTACATGAATATTTATAGGTGATGAGCTTAGTTACACCCTTTAGTCCTAAACCAAGCCAAACCGTGCCCTAGGAGGTGGTTTCGAGACTTCCTAGTTAATCACCCATGGTTTTTAGTTAAACCACCTTAGTACATGTTTTAATTACCTAGGTGATGTACAAGATTGTGTTAGATTAGGCAAATCTCAAAGATTTGTGTACATACATGCATGGGTCGCGGTTAACCAAGGAAAGGAGCCAAGCAAGTCATTAACCAAAGTGTAATAGCCCTTTAGGAGACCATTAGTACCCATATTTAATGAAACAAGGATGTACATGTACTTGCTAAGGATCATTAGGGGATTTTGCTAGCTAATGTATCACCAAGGACGATTTTATGTGAGTTTACTTGCCCAATTTCGGAAACCAAGAGATATTAATGCAAGACATTTGTAAATTTTTATGTCTAGGTGTTTAATACGGGTATTGGTTTGAGTCTAGGTAGTCTAGGTATTTCCGGGGTGCGTCCAAATGTATTTTATCGCGAAACGTAACCCTTTTACGTGACCAATAAAAATAAAATACGCAAAGTACATAATTATTCTCAAAATAATTATTCCTTACTTGGGTGATGTAAACCTTAATTTATTTGGTGACCGTTTACATTCATTGATTATTTCTAGTCTACGCGGTTTAGCTTAAAAGTAAACATTAAAAGTAAACGCGTATCGGACTAAAATAAATAGTGATCATTAATATAGTCGTACAATGACAAGAAAAATGAGAAATGTTACAGTCTCCACCCGTTAAAAGAGCTTTGTCCTCAAAGCTTAAGACCTTGTAGTGGATGACGAAGCCCGGTTTGTGAAGAGTTGTGGGTATTTTTGTTTGAACGAATCTTCACGTTCCCAGGTGAACTCAGGGCCCCGCCTAGAGTTCCAGCGAACCTTAACCAGTGGTATCCGGCTCCGCTTCAATCGTTTGATCTCCCGTTCCATGATTTCAACGGGCTCTTCCACAAACTGGAGCTTATCGTCAACATGAATTCCTTCTAACGGCATGACTAATGGTTCATCGGCATAACATTTCTTCAGGTTTGATACATGGAAAGTGTGGTGAACTCTGCTCAACTCTTGAGGAAGTTCCAGCCTGTAGGCAACCTTTCCAACTTTTGCTAACACTTTGAAAGGTCCGACGTACCTCGGGTTCAGCTTGCCCCGCTTACCGAACCGTACGACTCCTTTCCAAGGTGAGACCTTGAGCATAACTCTGTCTCCAACTTCGAACTCCATCGGCTTTCGCTTCCGATCAGCGTAGCTCTTTTGTCGATCCTGTGCCGCTTGCATCCTTTGCTTGATCAGGACGATCTTTTCCGTTGTTTCTTGGATTAATTCCGGACCAGTCAGTTGGGCTTCCCCAACCTCGGCCCAGCATACTGGTGATCGGCATTTTCGACCATACAGTGCCTCATAAGGGGCGGCCTTTATGCTAGCGTGATAACTGTTGTTATATGAAAACTCGGCCAATGGCAAATGCTTAACCCAGCCTTTGCCAAAATCAATCACGCAAGCACGTAGCATGTCCTCGAGAGTTTGGATGGTCCTCTCGCTCTGGCCGTCAGTTTCTGGATGATACGCAGTGCTCATGCTAATATCCGTACCCAAAGATATCCACGATCGCAGATAATCGAGGCAGGTATCCCGTGTCTTGCCACTATCCTGTTCAAGTACAACCTCGCCAATTTATCCAACGGATCATTCTCCCGTATTGGTAGAAAGTGAGCAGATTTTGTAAGTCGATCCACAATCACCCAGATGGTGTCGAAACCTTGTGACGACCTAGGAAGTTTGGTGATAAAAT
Organism: Tanacetum coccineum; assembly: GCA_026074375.1. NCBI lineage: Eukaryota > Viridiplantae > Streptophyta > Magnoliopsida > Asterales > Asteraceae > Tanacetum > Tanacetum coccineum. The sequence continues at coordinate 54,611 of BQNB010028919.1, forward strand.
CCATTGTTATATTATCCCACTTCCACTCGGGTATTTCTGGTTGTACTAGCAATCCTGATGGCCTTTGATGTTCGGCCTTGACCCTTGCACATGTCAGGCATTTGCTAACATACGTGGCGATATCAGCCTTCATGTTTGGCCACCGATATAATTTCTTCACATCTTGGTACATCTTTTCCGAACCGGGATGGATAGAATATTTCGACTTGCGGGATTCGTGCATAATCACGGATCTTAAGTCTCCATAGCAAGGTATCCAACTCCTGCTGTGTAAACATAGTGTTCCATCGGCACGTGGTTCCAATCTTTCCTTGGGTATATCCCTTCGGATTATACCGCCTACATCTTCATTCACGAGATTCTCTGGTTTCTGGGCTTCGATCTAAGTTTCTAATATTCGTTTGGGGAGGTCCAAACTAATTGTCATAACTAAGGCTCGAACCCGCAATGGTTCAATCCGTTCCTTACGGCTTAGCGCATCGGCCACTATGTTTGCTTTCCCTTGATGATAACGAATATCACAGTTGTAATCACTCAGTAATTCTAGCCAACGGCGTTGCCTCATGTTAAGCTTCTTCTGATCGAGAATGTGTTGTAGACTTTTATGGTCGGTGAACACGGTGCATCTGGTTCCGTATAGATAGTGTCTCCATATCTTTAGGGCAAACACTACCGACCCAAGCTCTAAATCATGAGTGGTGTAGTTCTTCTCGTAAACTTTTAACTGTCGAGAAGCATAGGCAATCACTTTCTCTCTCTGCATTAGCACAACACCTAAGCCTTTGTGTGACGCATCACAGTAGACTACAAAGTCTTCGCTCCCCTCAGGTAAAGCCAGAATTGGTGCACTGCACAGCTTTTGCTTTATTAACTGAAAAGCGTTCTCTTCCTTTTCTCCCCAGTCAAACTTGATTCCTTTCTGAGTAAATTTCGTCATTGACTTAGCAATCTTCGAAAATCCTTCGATAAATCTTTAATAGTAACCACAAGACCTAAAAATTGGCAGATCTCCGTTGGTGTCTTGGGAGATGCCCAATCTTTGATAGACTCTATCTTGGCTGGATCCACATGTATGCCTCTGCTATCTATGACGTGTCCGAGAAATTGTACCTTTGGGATCTAAAATTCACATTTTGAAAATTTAGCATACAACTGCTCCTTCTTAAGCAACTCCAGAATTGCCTTAAGATGTTCTTCGTTCTCTTTCTCATCCCTTAAATAAATAAGTATGTCATCGATGAAGACAATTACGAATTTATCCAAGTAAGGCTTGCACACTCGATTCATGAGGTCGATGAATACCGCAGGTGCGTTTGTTAGTCCGAATGGCATAACCTGAAACTCGTAATGACCATACCGAGTTTGGAATGCCGTCTTTGGAATGTCTTGTTCTCGTACTCTAAGCTGGTGATATCCTGATCTCAGATCTATCTTCGAATAAATACTGGATCCTTGAAGTTGATCAAACAAATTGTGTAACACCCCCAAAATGGGTCGCAACGGAATAAGGATTCGGGGCGTGTTACTTCAAGATCAACAGCACAAGATATATATATAAGAACGACACAAAAAGTCGTTTAAATTGATACATTGGATTT
>BQNB010028920.1:2412-56206 GCA_026074375.1 Tanacetum coccineum
TATTCCCCTTGTAATAGATAAGAATGACATTAAGGTGTGGGAAGACAGAATGGAAAGGGCTACCACTATTGCTTCTAGCTTAGAAGCAGAGCAAGACAGTGGTAACATAAATAGGACCCAATCCATGGCAACACTTAATAAGTATTTTCCTTAGGGAACTAATTCAGGTAGTGGTCCCAGGTGCCAAAATACCTTATTAGGTGGTGCAGAAGCTCAAATTTGATTTGAGGCTGCATCTAAACAAGTCCTATGATCCACCTCTCTCAAGAGTTAACACACTTGGAAGTAGGGAGGACAGCATGAAACTAAAGGAATAGATGGAATTTTGTACCAAACTGTCTGTTAGGGCTCTTGATTTGTGATAAGAAAAACAGATAAAGTGAATTGGTGAGAAAAAGAAATAAGAGATATAGTGAGCTAAAAAATAGAAAGAGAGTTGTGTGATATAAAAACAGATAGAGTAAATTGGTGAGAAAAAGAAATGAGAGATATTGTGAGATTAAAAACAGAAAGAGAGCCTGTGAGAATCAAAATTAATAATGGAAATACTTTTTAGAATGAAATTAAAGTTAATACTAGTGTCTCAAAGTTAATGCTGCTAAGCATAAACTTACTATTGCCAGTACTAGTTTATGCTGCTAGGCATTCACTTACTGTTGTTGGGCATAAGTTAATGCTGCCAGGCATAACTTCCTACTATTGGGTTAGTTAATACTGTTAGGCTTAACTTAATGCTGCCAGTTTAAGTTAATGTTGTTAAGGGTGATTTCATAAATACTTCGATTAAGGGTTTCAATCACTCATTCAATCGATTTTACACCTTGATATACTCTCTAATCATAAACCCTAACTCAATTTCATCTTTAATCATCAAAACCCATCACAATGTCGACCCCAAAGTTTGCTAAAACCCATAATTTGGTTGCGTTTTTGGAGAAACCAGAAGAAAGTAATGGGTTTGAAGACATTATTGATTTTTTGAATGCAGGTTCTATCAAGTATGTGTAAATGGTTAATCATATAGTATATGAATCACGCATTCAACAGTTCTAGGAAACTGCTAAGGCTAAGACAGTTAATGGGGAGCGTCAGATACAAGCCCTAGTAAATAAGAAGAAGGTGATCATCACTGAGAAGAGTGTGAGAAGTGATCTTATGTTAGAAGATGCTGAAGGGACTGAATGTCTGCCAAATGATGTAATTTTTGAACAACTCACACTCATGGGGTATGCAAATATTACACAAAAGCTTACATTCTATAAAGCTTATTTTTCATCCCAATGGAAATTTCTTATCCATACCATACTGCAATGCCTTAGTGTTAAGACTACAGCCTAGAATGAATTTAGTAGCACTATGGCATCTGCTATCATATGTTTTGCCACAAACTAAAATTTTAACTTTTCAAAGTACATTTTTGATAATATGATGAAGAAAATTTCTTATGTATCCAAGGTTTGTGCAAGTTTTCCTAGACAAACAAGTTGAAGGAATGTTCAAACATAAAGGGATTTATGTTACACCTTCCCATACAAAGAAGATTTTTGCTAATATGAAGAGGGAAGGAAAATGTTACTCTAGGAGAATCACTCCTCTATTTCAAACTATGATGGTTCAAGTTCCAAAAGACATGGGTGAAGATTCAGCTGCTCCTACTAATTCCCATTCCACACCTATTATTACTCAACCATCATCATCTAAGCCTCAAAAGAAAAAGTCTAAAAGGAAACTGAAAAAGATGATGATCAAGAGGAGGCAGAGAGGAAAAGGCATATTGAGATAGTTAAAGATGATGAGGTAGCAATTAATGCTATACTTCTAGCCACCAAACCTCCAACGATTGTTGTATACAAGATTAATAAAGATGGAAGAATGGGATACTTTAAATTGATAAGAGCTTATGGAAGCTCAAAAAGGTATTCATCAATGATTAAGATGCTTTAGGATATTGATAGAGAAGACTTGGAGACCCTCTGGAAGTTGGTTAAATCTAAACATGGGAATACAAGGCCAGAGGAGGATTATGAAAGAGTGTTATGGGGTGATCTAAAAGTAATGTTTGAACCTGACATAAAAAGTAAAATATGGAGAAATCTACAAGGATACAAAGTGACTATTTGGAAGTTGTTTGATACCTGTGGAGTGTACTTTGCGAGGTTTAAAAATCTACAAATCTTTATGTTGGTTGAGAAAAGATAGCCCCTTACACCAATAACAATCACAAACATGCTGAACAAAATGCTTCAAACTGACCATTAGAATGAGATGTGTTATCAACTACTCAAGCTCATGACAAAGCAGGAAAAGGGTCAATGAAGTGTTTGAATGTATCCTCCTAGTGATGGTGAATAATTTTAATGAAAATTAAAGATTCAGAAGATGAACATTAAGTTTAGGGGAGGATTATTAGGATTTAAAGACTTCAAGATATTCTTAGAGTTACTGCTACTCAGGTATATATTAGTGTTGTCAATCATAACTTAGTGCTGCTGGTAATACTAATGAAAATTATGCTAAGTAGTTAGTACTGGTAGTATAAAAGTTACTACTGTTAGTATAATTAGTACTGTTATTATAAAGTTACTGCTGCTAGTAGAAGTTAAAACTGCTCAGAGATGAAGACTGGAAATATACTAAGTAGTTACTACTGCTAGTACAAAAGTTAGTATTGCTAGTACAAAAGTTAGTACTACTAGTGTATGTTAGTACTGCTAAAGTAAACTTCTAAGTAGTTAATGCTGCTTGTGCTCAGTTACAACTGCTGAGTGATTACTACTGCTGGAAGGATTATACTGACAGAGAAGGGATAAAGATTGATTGGAAAACAAGAATACTTACGAAGATAAGTATTAGTTATTTGTAAAAAGATATGCATAACTTATTTGTTTAAGATATTACGTTTATTTATAGAAAAGATCATGATATCTTAGAAAAGTATTGTAAGCCTTGTAGGACTCCTTGGTGTATAAAAGGAGGTCCTAGGGCATAATGTTTGACACACATCTTTTGATATTCATAGCTTCAAGGTTTTGTAAACCCTAACACTATTAAGAGTGTTAGTTTTATATTAAGGCTGAAAGTATGGTAATCTGTCTTGTTATTGGTTTTGTGTTACTATTTCATTAGAAATCTTCTTAGTATCATTGACAAGATTCCGCATAGTCTTTGATATATTCCATTAAAGTTTCTACCATAGTTGTCTTGTATTTATTTAATACAACTAAGCCTTTTTACAAGCTAATCAAGATCTATTCAAGTGGGATCAACAAGTGGTATCAGAGCCAAGTTAAGAAACTTTAAATAAGAAGAAACAATCTACACTTACCCCAGACTATTTTGTTTGGTGAAAACAAGGAGCCCATTTTTTTCACCAATAGGTTTCTGCATAGCAAAAATTTCCAGTGCTTAATCCAGGAGAATTTGAGCTTTGGAAAATGAGGATAGAACAGTACTTCCTAATGACAAATTATGCTCTTTAGGAAGTAATAGTAAATGGTGACTTAAGAATAGTTTTCACAACAGTCCAGTGAATCTCACCAGGATTTTGCTGAAAACGACTACACAAATTTTGCTCAAAGGCAACATCAAGTCTAATGCATCTAACCGCATACATGATTGAACCTATGGCCAAAGCGTAAGGAACTCTCTGCATACGTTGTACCTCAGTAGGTGTTTAGCACCTTACGACTTCCTATAATTAGGCTTTGTCATCATTGAAGTATACCCCTTCTTAGAGTTTTCCATTCTAAAATTCTTTAGAATTTTCTCTAGATAAGCACTTTGACTAAGAGAAATCAACCGCCTAGATCTATCACAGTATGAACCTTGAGTCTATAGGATGTATGCTGCTATCTCCTAAATCCTTTCATAGAAAAAACCACTGTACAAAGCCCAGATTTTACTTCTTGCAGCATTGTAACGTTATTTCCCATGAGTAATATGTCACCGACAAATAAGACTAGGAATGCAACATTACTCCTACTGGCTTTGAGATATACACATGGCTCATTAGGATTTTGTGTAAATCTAATTTTCTTGATTTCCTCATCAAATTTTTTGTTCTAACTTCTAGATGCTTGCTTCAAACCCTAAATAGAATGTTAAAGTTTGCATACTTTGTTGGGATGTTTTGGATCCACAAACCCTTTCGGTTGCACCATATATATGTCTTTGCTTAGGTGACCGTTTAAAAAGGCTGTCTTGACATCCATTTGCTAAATCTCCTAGTCATAGAACGCGGCTATGGCTAAAAGAATCGTTATAGCTCTAATGTCTGCAACAGGAGAGAAGGTTTCCCCATAATCTACTCCGTAGGTTTGGGTGAAGCCTTTTGCCACAAGACGAGCTTTAAAGGTGTGTACATTGCCATCCATGTCAGTCTTCTTCTTGAAGAGCCATTTGCATCCAACAGTTCAACCATTAGATGGAAGATCAACCAGATACAAGACTTGGTTATCTTTCATGGATTGCATTTCCATATTCATAGCTTCAAGCCATTTGTCAGCTTCAAGATCTGCTAATGCAGCTTTATAATTAGGAGTTTTATTAAGATCCCCTAATTCATGCTCCTCAATATCAACATAGTATCCATATCTATCTGGTACTTGAGGTATCTTTGCAGATCTACGAATAGGAATTCTAACACTTTGGGGCTCGACCTCGATAGGCGCGACCTCATTGTGTCTTCGCTAGTATTTTTAGAAGGTTGTGTATCTTCCTCTTGAATTAATTCAAGCCCTTTGTCACTCCCACTCATTTTGAGAAGTCTGTGACTCCCACTCGCTTCTTGTACCATGAAACTATTTTCAAAGAACTCAGCATTTCGAGAAACAAAAATCTTGTTCTCGAGTGGAAAGTAAAAGTAGTAACCCATCGTTTCCTTAAGGTAACCTACAAAGATACACTTAATGGATCTGGAATCAATTTTTTCAGGCGTGTCTCTTTTCACGAGTGCCTCATAACCCCAAACCCTTAAGTAGGACAACTTAGGGGCTTTCCCGTGCCATATTTCATAAGGCGTCCTATCAACTTTCTTGGTTGGAACCATATTGAGAATGCGAGCAACAGTCTCGAGAGCATATTCCTAAAAGGATTTTGGCAGAGTTGTTAGATTCATCATGGATCAAACTATATCAAGTAAAGTTCGATTCCTTCACTCAAACACCCCGTTATGTTGTGGTTTATAAGGTGGAGTTAGTTAAGATACAATACTAAAACTTTTCATATGATTAACAAACTCATGACTCGGATATTCTCCTCCTCGATCGGATCGAATAGCCTTTATCTTTTTACCGAGTTGATTTTCAACTTCATTCTGAAAGACCTTAAATGTTTCAAACACCTCATGTTTATGTTTCATCAAGTAAACAAAGCCATAGCGGCTGAAATCATTTGTAAAGGTGATGATTAATTTGCACCGCTCACTGACACATTCGAAAGGGCCACATACATCAGTATGTATAAGTCCTAACAGATCCTTAGCTCTTTCCACTTGATGTGGAAAAGGCTTGCGCGCTATCTTCTTAGATATACAAGACTTACATTTTTCATGAGATTCATCGTGAGTGGGTTGCAAGAGCCCATCATGCTGAAGCATGTCCATGCGTTTCTTGTTTATATGTCCAAGATGACAATGCCATAGATAATAAGAGTCTAACCTATGTTTGGCTCTTTTATTGCTAACATTATAACTAGAACTAACATTTGGATTAAGATTATGCATATCTATTTCATAAATACCATCACGTGGAATTGCATTAAAATAAAACACATTATCTTTGGAAACAGAAATACCATAATTCGTAAATGTATGAATATAACCGTTTTTAACCAAACAAGAAATTGAAATAAGACCCCTAGTAACAGTAGGTGTGAAATGACAGTTGTCTAATACAATTATTAAACCATTAGGATGAATTAAATCAAAACTTCTGATAGCTTCAACGGGTGCACGCATTCCATTTCCCATGTACAGGCTTAAAGCTCCATGTTTCAACTGTCTGCTTTCTCTAAGTCCCTGAGAAGTATTACAGATATGAGTTTCACAACCCGTATCATACACCCAAGTCTTATTAGGAAAAGCACAGAGTTCTATAGTGAAGATACCTGAAGTACTAGCCACGCTAGCATTCTTTCTCTTCATCAACTCAGCATGGTAGGACGGACAATTCCTCCTCTAGTGACCAACCTCCTTGTAGTGGTGGCAGATAGTGTTGGGATATAAAGACTTCAAGATATTCTTAGAGTTACTACTGCTCAGATGTATATTAGTGTTGTTAAGCATAACTTAGTGCTGCTAGTAATACTAATGAAAATTATGCTAAGTAGTTAGTACTGGTAGTATAAAAGTTACTACTGCTAGTTACTACTGTTAGTATAAAGTTACTGCTGCTAGTAGAAGTTAAGACTGCTCAGAGATGAAGACTGAAAATATACTAAGTAGTTACTACTGCTAGTACAAAAGTTAGTACTGCTAGTGTATGTTAGTACCGCTAAAGTAAACTTCTAAGTAGTTGATGCTGCTTGCGCTCAGTTACAACTGCTGAGTGATTACTACTGCTGGAAGGATTATGCTGACAGAGAAGGGATAACGATTAATTAGAGAACAAGAATACTTACGAAGATAAGTATTAGTTATTTGTAAAGAAGATATGCATAACTTATTTGTTTAAGAGATTACGTTTATTTATAGACAAGATCATGATAACTTAGGAAAGTATTGTAAGCCTTGTAGGACTCCTTGGTGTATAAAAGGAGGTCCTAGGGCATAATGTTTGACACACATCTTTTGATATTCGTAGCTTTAAGGTTTTGTAAACCCCAACACTATTAAGAGTGTTCGTTTTATATTGAGACTGAAAGTTTGGCAATCTGTCTTGTTATTGATTTTTTGTTACTATTTCATTGTAATTCTTTTTAGTATCATTGACTAGATTCTGCATAGTCTTTGATATATTCAATCAAAGTTTATACTATAGTTGTCTTGGATTTATTCAATACAACTAAGCCTTTTTATAAGTTAAGCAAGATCTATTCAAGTGGGATCAACATATATGAGTCCTTTGCCAGATTATCTCTTTTAGGTAGCGGTGGGATCTTGGGCTTGCGAGCATAAGCAAGCTTATTCTTTCCCTTGTCCTTACCCTTTTCCTCTTGTGGTTTTTTCTTGTCCTTCTGGATCTTTCACTCCCGTATAGCTAACACGGTGGGAGTTTCATCCTTCTTTGGAATACCTTTCTCATGAGTTTCAGCATAGCATGTAACTCAGCTAGCATCTTCCCCATGCTATGCATGTTATAGTTTCGAACAGACTGATCATAGTCCTTGTTGAGAGAATTCAAAATAAGACTCACATCAAGTTCATTTGACATTGCATAGCCTAGGCATTCTGAAGTGTCTAAGTAGCTCTTCATCTTTAAGAGATAGGAGCTTACTAACTGACCATCCTCTTGTTTACATGTATGGAATGCTTTAACTGTTTCAAACAGTTCTTGTTTAGCCTACTCTTCGAACATAGTTTTTAGTTCATTCATCATGTCAAATGCATTGTATTTCTCCAAAATCCTCTATAGGTCTGGAGACATATTTGACAACATAAGACATGCAACCTCTTGCTCAAGATTGACAGTCTTATAGTACTTGTCAATAGTGTCAGGTTCAACGGTTTCAGGATCAGGAGCGGTGATGTTCGCTAAAACAAACATCATTTATAACCCGTAAAACACTATAAATCGAACTAAAAATACTAAAATACGCTTAATTATATTGCAAATATGTTTGTTTGGTATTTTTTATGTCTTGCAGGTAAAAGGATTGAAAACGGTGCAAAACGGGAATTATCGGGCTTAATTTGGTCAAGTTTAATTTTACTCAAAGCCAAGATGAAGTCGTGAAAAGTCCCCGAGTATACCAGTGGAAAGAGCGCGAGAAAACGAGTCTAACAGTGCCCTCGGATTTTATTGGGCCAACCCGTAACCCATTTAATGGGCCGAGCCAACCCAATCAAGAAAAAGCCCAACAAAGCCCATTATACAATATTAAAAATAAGTATTATGAAGGAGGTGATGTAGGTGTGACGTCGTGACATGTGAGAAGGAATTAATTCACAAAAGTCATGTGCCATTCCACTAAGATGGGATGACGAATAAGAAGAATACACGTGGCGTGTAAAATTGTTATATCTCAAAGTTTCATTTCAAATTGCAAAAGGAATCTGAGGGTGGAAATGAATGCGTTCGATTTAAGCCATCATAATGGCCACGTGGACCTTTACTAGCGGTTGGATTCTTTACTACAAGATTGAATCCAAGGGTAGGAGAAAAAAGCCAATGATTTGGCTGAGACATATTTACAATAACTTAACCTCTTGTGGCTATAAAGATGAGCTCTCTCCCCTTATTTTTAGAGTTTATTTTTGGACTTATTTTTACTTTTTAGCTTATTTTAGTGTTAAAAGTAGGATTAGCTTATTTTCAGTTTGAGGATTATTGTTAGTACTTATTTTAGCTTATATTACTACTTATTGTAATGGGATCTTTTTAGCTTATTAATATAAAGTTGGGTTGAGTTTTGTTGGCTTATTCTTGTTCATCCTCTAATAAGTTTAGATCAAATAAGCTTTTAAATAGCTTAGATATAGCTTCGTCGATCTCGCTTATTTCACACGCTGCATAGTTTTCGCAAAAAGCTTAGTTCGCTATTCATTTCAAGGCTAAATATAGCTGTTAATTGACGTAATTGCTCTAGTCGCTTTATGCTTACTTATAGAACCGAGTCGAGTAATCTACCTAACCAAGAATATGATATTTCGTCTTCGGGCGATCAAAGTGTCACTTCATAGCGCTCATATTTCATTAGCTTATTTTCTTAATCGTGTTAAGATGTAATTCGTGTAAGTGCTTTTAGCTCATTTAAAATTCCATGTTGCTATTTTTGTGGTTTTCGTTGCTTAAGCTGGTTCAGGGTGTCGCATGGCTTATTGATTTTCTTTAGATCTTGTTCAACAAAAGTTATTAGCTTATTGGATAAATGCTTTATGCGCTTAATAGAATATTATCATAGTAATCCAGTTTGCTTATGCTTATTGGTTTCGATTGTTTATTTGATAAATTAGTGCTTATTAAGTAGATTTTTTTGTGTTTAAGATTTAGATCTTGTTTTAGTTTATTTAGTTTAGTCTCGGTTAGTTTAACCTCGTGCTTGGTAGTCTCTTATTCGCGATAAGCTCTTTTAAATTAGTTTTTTAATGTTGATGCTTAAATTTGTTTATGAATGTTTGGTCTAGCTAAATAGTTACGTGATTGCATTAGTTGAGTAAAGCTAGTTATTTACCTTGCTATTTTGGGCCTGCGTTCTATTTGATCATTGGGCCAAATGAGAATTAGAATTGCAATTGTTTTAAACAGTTTATTGTTAACAGTTTTCTTATATGTTTTGTAATTTTGGTACCGGTCATCTCACGAGGCGCGGAGCTTAAGGGTTTAGTAAGCTAGATAGAATTTAAATATTTTCTTTAGCTTACTAAACCGGGTGGTTTTCGTTTATTTGCGGCTCTTCAAATCGGTTCCATTTTCTATCCTTTTTCAATTAATTAGTGTAGATTTAGTATAAAATATTTTGCTTTGCTTATTTTATCATCATGAGTAACGAGTAGTTTAATTAATGCTTGTTAAGTGATTTAGTGATTTGGAATTTAAGTGCGGTTTCAAAAATGTTTAAAAAATTAACAGTCATTAGAATTTTCTAATTTACATACCGTCATTTACTTTTAATACAATTTAAATACTTGTCATTTATTTTAAAAAGCATTTTACTCTACTTGTCATTTAATTTCTTGAAACTTGTTTCTAAGGATTTTAATTCGTTAAACTTAAGCCCGCACTTAATGAACTTTTCACATCACTTAGCAAGCATATTAGTCATTTATATCTTTTAAGCATTTTTGTCATTTATAACTTTTAGATCAATTTTAGTATAATCTTGTAGTTTTAAATATTAGAATTAATATTAGTTTAATTTTTTAGCATAAAAATAGTTTAAAACCAAAACCAAAAACTTAAATGATAATCAAGCTCGATTCTCAACATTCCCTTGAATTTCCATTCACCTCTCGCCGAGGAAACGACCCGGAAGGTTTTTGATAATTGCTTTGGTTAAAAGCGTTTATCTAGAACCCGACGGAAATACTATACTATATTATTATTGATATCCTCCTTATATATTATATATTATATATAGTGTGTTTGGACGTGATCAATTTTTGGCGCCGCTGCCGGGGAGAGGTGTAGCGATTTTTACGGGATTGTTCGTGTTCGAGCCTTGAAGATCCTTTCTTCGGAAAGTTTATTTTCGTACTAAAAAAATATAAAAATCCAAAAATATTTTTCTTCTTATTTTATTTTTATTTTTCCTTTTCTTTTATAAATATTAAAAAAATTCCAAAAATATTTTTTCTTTTCTTATGTATCATTTTCAAAAGCTAAAAATATTCTCCTTTATCCTCTTATCCGTTTAATTCTTTTCTTTAACCCTCTATTTGTTTAATTCTTGATGTCGACATTCGGGCTTTATCCGTGTTATAATTGTGGAAGGACAAACGAATTCCCACAATGCCCGTGTTCGACTTGTGAGATGTGCGGTTTTTACCTTAACGACGGAGTTTGTCCTAATTGTAATCCGACTCCGAATTTTTTTGACAACTCTCCGAATTTCTCCGATCCACATCAACAATATTCGACATATTTTTGTAATAATTGTGGTAACAATCATTACGACGGTTTCGATTGTCCATCACTAGTCCAGTTTAATTCTGAACCGGAACCGTGTAACAATCAAAACTTTAGTAATAATCATGAACCATATGATTTACAAAATGAATGTCAATATATTTGTTGTAAATGTGGAGGTCCACACGACAGTTTCCAATGTACACAATTATGGTGCGATAACGATGAGCCTATTTGCGAATATTGCGGGGGATATCATATGGATTATCAATGTACTCAACCCTCCGAAGAAATAGATAAAATCATTCAAAGGACGCAAGAACGTGGAATTGAGATTTGTCGGCAAAACGAAGAGCTAAATCGAGTACATGAGGAAACGATGCAAATATTGCGAGAATTGATAAAAGTTCAGGATGAGAAACGAATCGCCATAGAAAAGGAGGCCGCGGAGTTAGAAGCTAAACGTAAAAGTCAAGAGTGCTTAAATATCGAAGAAAAATCTATTCCTCAAGCTTCTATTCGTTCAAGGAAATCACGAATTGATCCGACTTTAAGAAATTTCACAATTTCTACCAAACGTATTCCTTTTTCAACCGTGAAAACCGTTAACTCTCTAAAAATGGGGGATAAGCATCTTGACACACAAAAAGGTTCACTTGAATCTAGTGTTAAAGATCCTATTCCAATCCCAAGTGAGTCCGACGTTATTTCCGACGATGATTGTGATGATGATTATCAAAAACGGTTTGATTTAAAAGTTCAACAACTTTGGATGCCTTCCATTTATGATGAAAATAATAAAATAAGGGAATGTCATTTAATTAGGTCTTCCGCAATCACACCCATTCCGGACTCTCTCATAATGGAGGACGAGCATCTCGACACTATTCCGGTAATGGAATCGGCTAACACAATCAAGTCTAGTGTTGAAGACCTTGTCCCTACCCCAAGTGAGTCCGCGGATTTATCCGATTGGTGAAAGAGAGTGTGATGTGCCCATAAATGATGATTCACCGGAATCTCATTTTTCAACTTTCGATAATCCTCTTTTCGATTCAAACGACGATTTCTCTAGTGATGATGAGTCATTATCCGAAGAGGAAATTCAAAAGGATGAATTTAAATATTTCTCCAATCCTCTTTACGATCTTGACGATGAAATTATCACTAATGAGAAAATTCTTCCTAATCAAAAGGATCCTAAGTTTGATTATCTTCTCGAGGAGTTCTCCGGTGAACTCGCTCATACCGATCCAATTCCACCGGGAGTTGTTGATACCGACTCAGAACCTGAGGAAGAAATTCGTCTTGCTGAGAATTTATCGTATGATAATTCATCTCCACGACCGCCGGAAGAACGTAATTCTAAAATTGCTGATATGATTGTCGAGTCTCTCTCTCCACCTCCTATCCCCGTTGAGGATAGTGACTCTCTTATGGAGGAGATCGACTTATTTCTTGCTTCCGATGACTCGATGCCACCGGGCATTGAGATCGACGACTATGACTCGGAAGGGGATATTCGTTTTCTTGAAGAATTGCTTAGCAGTGACTCCCCTCCCCTTCCCGAAAACGAGTCATTTTCTCTTGATCATTTTAATGATCCATCTCTTCCCCGTCCTCCTCCGAAACCACCAGATGTTGAGATTTGCTTTAATTTTGAACCCGATGCGGGCATTGTTACTAAGAAAGTGGTGGGTGACATTTCTGAATACGATGTTCTTATTCCTAATCTTTTACCCACCCAACCCACCCTTTGTCCAGTGTTTGACCTTTTGCTCCCGTTTTCATCCGAAAACGAGGACAAAGTGTTCAAACCTGGTATTTTCTCTTCTCCTTTCTCATCTCATCGGGCCAAAATCACTTTTGATTTTTCTGAACGCCCGATGATGATTTCTGGAGGGGACATTCCTCACTTGGATGTCCCGTATCTCCATTTCTATCCTCCTTGACCAAGCTCAAGTGTGGGGGATCGAGTCAGGCTCAAGACTCGGTTAACAAAAATAAGCGCTTCTCGGGAGGCAACCCGTGTCTTTTCTTCTTTCTATTTTCTTTTCTTAATAAATAAGCGTGTGATTTTATAGCCTAAGTGTGGGGGCGTGCTTCTTTCTTTGGTTTGTGTATTGTTTTTGCTTGCAGGATTCCTTAAGATCATGAAGACCCGTGCTCGTTTTCAATCCTCCAATCGTCCGGTCTTCGATCTTTGCTTATTTTGGAATCCTTAATCCTGATCATGAATATTATTGTGCTTCCCTTTTCACACTTGGAATTTTTTGCATTTGCCTTTTTCATTCCTAAGTGTGGGGGTAACACCCGATATTTTTGAACATTGAGGCCAATGTTCCATTCTAAGTGTGGGGGGGATTTCTATCGAAATGTGATCATACCTGTGCCTTGCTGTGTCCCGGCCTTGCTTATGGGGTTTGCTGTGTCCCTCGCACAAAAAGAAAAAAAAATCCTCCGTTTTGATGTGACGACACCAAAATTTTTTTTAAATTTTTTTATTGTTTTATATTTTAAAAAAAAAAGATGTATTAAAAAAAAAATTATAGTAATAAGTAGGCCAGTAAGAATTAGGTAGCTTTTTGATTTGACCCCGAGTTTAAAACTCTAGCTTTCATTCACCTAGCTTTTTATACTGAGAGTAAGCGTATGCTTACACTTTTAAATTTTTGCAAAGAAACGAAAAATGACAGTGTTAAAGTAGAATTGGATGCTAAAACAAGGATATTTGGAAATCTTAAGAGACTACATGTAAGTAATTTGTCGCTTTTCACGACCGTAACTTCTAATTTGACTAATAATACGTGATATCTTTGAAAATTAGACTTAAATCAACTATTTTTTGAATAAAGAATGTAGTCCGATATCAATAAATTTGTCTTATTCAAATTTGAATATTTATATTTTTCCTAAAAATGTATTTTCTCTTCGCAATTAATGTTGCAAATAAATAAATAAAAGATTAATAAGTAGAATAAATATCTTCGCCAGATTACTTCATCGTGTCGGAGGCGTGACCGATGTTGAAGTCTTCATATAAGGTGGGGGCCGGTGTCATAATAAGTAGAATAACCTCTTGTCGACTCGCTATCGATGTGGCTTCGAGATAAAAGGCCACCGGGATATATGTGATAGATTATAGCAAAAAAAAAAAAAAAAAAAAAAAGAATAATCCAAGGTCAAAATATGTTTGCTACATCGTGTCGGAGGCGTGGCCGATGTTGTGCCATCTAAAGGACCGAAGTTAAATAGTATATGAATGCTTAGTAAAGTGGAAAATTATTTTTATTAAATTCAAATAATGCTTTTGGACTAAGACTAATTCTAATTTATATGTGATTTTTCAAATAAGATATGTGTAAACGGGAAACCTTAGAGATTTTGAAACCGAAGGTCCGTGAGTCCCGATACTAGTCTCCGTGAGGTGTCAAAGCCCGGTCACTTAGAGAACTTTAGCCGAGTGGGTTTGGGCATGGTGCCGAGACGAAAATCGCTACACGGGATGATCTCAAGCCTTCAAGAATCAATCTTCTCTGGAGGGAAACGTGAAACATAGTTTTTGAATAACTTGATACCTTGGATGAAATTCAAAATTGCACATTCACCTAATAATTAATAATTATCGGGAGTGAAAAGTTTACCAGTTACAAATATGAGTAGTGTTAGCATCCTAACTTGTACTTAGCAGTGATTTCGTTTTAAGCTTAGTTTGGGGATTGTGAAAAGTCAAGGATGATGAACTCCTATTCTTAAGCCTTTTAAAATAAATTTTATAAAAAAATTATTATCTAAGTTTTTATTATTTAATAAATAGTTAAAACGGGGGTGCTTGCGAATTAAATGACTTGAACCATTTTGATGGACCTTTTCCGTTCATTTTGATTTAGTGGTCCATAAAGTTAAAAGGGGAAACAGTTATTTATTTTCCGGTATTTTTTATTTACATTGCTGAGTGACCAGCAATGGTTTAGTTGTGGGGGATTTGATATTGGCTAAAATATACATATTTTTTAGTACCCCAAAAAACACAATAAAAGGTCTAAAAACACTAAAAAATATAAGATAATTAGTTGCAAATATGTTTGTATTGTGTTTTATGTCTTACAGTAAAAAAGGATATGAAAATCGAAGCAAAAACGTTAATTTTTCAGTGACTTTGCAGATTTACGACGACCTTTTTCACATTTTTTCGAGGTCCAAACGAATTCGTGAATAAATCCTCGAACACACCAATTTGGAAAGAGCACACGAAAAAAACGAGTCCAACTGAAACCGGCCTTTATTATAATTAAACCTTTTATATAAAAAACATTTTTGACCCTTGTTTTGACCTTTTATTACAAATAGAGCCTGTCCAAGAATGAAGGGTCATGTTAATATTAAATTTTGCATTCTATAATTAGAGCTATGCTCTAGCCCACCGGCTAGAGCCATATGCTTCTATAAGAGAGGTCCCAAGTTCGATTCGGGTGAGGGATTTATTTCCCTCACGACCCGACCCGACCCACGACCCGACCAGACCCGGCCCAATACCCGACTCGACCCGGCCCATGACCCGACCAGACCCGGCCCAATACCCGACCCGGCCCACCAGTTGACTTAAACTCAACCAACGTTTACGCGGTGGTTCTCGGCGGTAGACCGGACGGTGGTCAACGTTGGTCCGCCGCCGTTTGACCGTACGATGACCGCCGGCCCTATTACCGAGGGTGGGGAGTGGATCCGGAGGTGTTTGAGCCCCCAGCCGTAGACTCGCCGTCGTTGACCACCGTATGACCGTGTATGGGTCAACCACGGCAGTTATGACACAAACGTTGGGTGAATACTTTTTACGCCACGTGGTGCAACCACTTATGTGGTGACACGTGGGCCATCTAATTGATTGTGTCCAGATGTGGCAGGTACGATGTACCTGTAAAGCATTACGAGGTGCAGAGCATACGTCAGTACCAAGTCCTGTACACACTACAAGTACTGAGGTACTGGTTCAGGTGGCTGCTGGAACCAATCAATTGTGACATTTGGCACTTGGTCTGGTGTCAGTCTGTCGAGGTACTGTAGCAGTCAGTACGAGGTAGGCGTGTGCCAATCATGGGCAATAATGAGGCGGTTGGTGGAGTGCAAAATGACCAAAATACCCCTAGATCCAGCAATATAATTAGATGGAGGCTTGAAAGGACGAAAATACCCTCACCCACTTTGGGCTATAAAATGCAACACGCATCAGCAGAAAGGGGGAGTGAGAATTTAGTGAGAGAAATTTTAGAGAGTGAAATTTTAGTGTGTTTTTTAGTGTAGGTTAGTTTTTAGGAGTAGTATAATTTTGTTTTAGCTTATTGTATAAGCTTTTTAAGCTTATTATTTGCTTATTGTAATCAACTCTTTGAGCTTATTAATGAAGATGCTTTTTATTAAAGGTTTGTTTAGTTAATGTTTTTATTTTTATTGCTTATTTCTCATGCTTATTTTCTACTCATTTTCTTTTGCTTATTTTCAAATAAGCTCATGCTTATAGCTTATTTTTTTGGATCCCATCTCTTAAGCTTATATTCTAATAAGCTACTTCAATAGCTTATTTAGACTAGCTTATTTTATATTGTTTTCGATTTAGAGCTTTTCGAGTGAGCTTATTTTAGCTTATTTTTCGATTGCTTATTTTTATTCAAGCTTATTTTTTTTCTTTATATAGATCTAATCCTTAATCATACCCGATCCGATTTCACTTGATTGAATACCTTAGTTTCGGGTGGATTAGATCTAAAAATAATAGATCTTATATTTCTAGCTTATTTTTTAGCATAAATTTAGTTTTTTTTAATTCTAGCTTATTTTTCTTAGATCTAAATCCTTAAAAAATACCCGATCCGAGTTCACTTGATTGAACACCTTAGTTTCGGGTGGATTTAGATCTAAAGTTTTCATCTTTTTATTAGCTTATTTTGTTTCTAAACTTTTTCATCGACTTATTTCTTATTCCATCCTCTACAACTAAGGCCGGAGCTTAAGGGTACTTATAAAGGTTTAATAAATAATAAGGTTGTGATCTTATAGTTTTTTATGAAAGTAATTAGGAGATAAAATTGAACACCGTTTATTTGCTAATTAGTAAAGTATAAGCTTTAAAGAAATAAACTTATTTGTTTAATTAAGGTATTGTAAGATCGGGTGTTTTATATATCACAACCATACTGCGGTTTCTTCATTTCGGGTGTACCCTTGTATCCCTTTTTTAATACTAGTAGTTTAGTATTATTAGCTTAAAATGCGATCACTTCACCTCTTATGGTCTTGTTCTGCTCACACCTCTTATTTGTTATGGATTATTGAGTAGTTCATTAGTGCTTGCAAAGTGATTAATTATTTTGTGGAATTAGGTGGCTGTAGTTTAAAAAGGTTTAAAAAATCAATAGTCATTATTAGAATTTTCCAATTAAAATACCGTCATTTATTTTAAATAGCAATTAAATACTATGACATTTAAATTATTTTTAAAAAGAATTTTAATTTACTATGTTCCTTTAATATTTCTTAAAATTTTGTTTTTCGAAGAAGGATTTAATCGTTAAACCTTAAAACCACACCACTTAATGACCATTTTCACTTCACTCTTAGCAAGCATTTTTCGTCATTTTAAAATCCTTTAGAATACATCTTAAGTATAATCTGTATTTTTAATTTTTAAATTAATATTATATTTAAAAATAGTTTAATCCAAAAGTGTAGTTTTTTATCCTCCCCCTTTTATATAATATGCTTTCCGCGTCAATCCCCGTTTAGTAGATTTTGAAGGGAAGACTGCTAAAGTTGATGAAAAGGGAGAAAATACTGCTCAACAACAAAGTACTGATAGGTAAGATGAAGGTACTGACATGATAAAAGTTAGTACCGCCAGAACAAAACTTAGTACAGACAAGGTTAAAGAAGGTACTGCTAAGCCAGAACCAAGAGAAAGTATTTCTTCAGCAGCTCAAACAACTCCAACAACCTTTGGAGATGATGAAACAATTGCTCAAGTTCTTCTAAACATGAGTCAAGCTAAAGCAGTTTCAAAAGAAAAGGAAAAAGGAGTAGAAATTAGAAATGCTGAAAATGCTGAGAGACCAAGGACCACTTCAACAAGATCAATATTAACATTGAAGACTCTTCCCAAGATTGATCTACATGATAAAGGCAAAAAGAGGATTGAAGAAGATGAGGAATCTGATACTGAATCTAAAAAAATTAATGAAGCTAAAAAGAAGTTTGATCAGATTGCTCATGATGAAGAGGTGGCTAGAAAAATACAAGAGGAATGGGAAGCTGAAGAAGAGAGAAAAAGGCTAACTGAGGAGCAAGCAACTAAGACTGCAATCTCCAATGAATATGACTTTATTCAAGCAAGAATTAAAGCTGACAGACTTCTAGCTGAAAGAGTACAAGAAGCAAAGAGAGAACAGTTCACAGTGGAAGAGAGAGCAAAATTTCTTCATGATACTATAGCTACTCAAAGAAGAATCCTTGCTCAACAAAGATCTGAAGCTATTAGAAACAAACCTCCAACAAAGAATCAGTTTAGGAATCAAATGATGACTTATTTGAAACATGTTGGAAACAAGAAGCATGCTGATTTGAAGACCAAAAGCTTTGATGAAATAAAGGCTTTGTATGAAAAAGTAAAGAGGTTTGATGATAGTTTCATTACTATTGGTTCTACTGAAGATGAAAGAAAGATTAAGGAAATGAATGAAGGAGCTAGTGATCCTGACAAGAAGAAGAAGATTGTCAAGGAAGATGTCTCAGCTAAGGTACCTGCAAAGCAAGATGTAGCAGAGCAGGGTACAAAGAAGAGAAAAGGTGGTCATATGAAGATGATTGCTAGGAAAAGGAAAAGACCACAACCAGATGTTGATAGTGATGATGAACACAGAAAGTGTCTAAAGATTGTTACATTTGAAGGTACCATAGATAGTGAAATAATGGAGACAAAATCGTTTATTTCTAAGTTGGACAAGGTTTCATCACCAGAGGGGGATTACCTTGTTGTCTACAGAGTCAATGGAAATTTCAGGGCATTCAACTATCTAATGGAGGTACTTCATATTTTTGATAGACAAGATCTGTTTCACTTATATGATTTGGTAATGAAGCAGTACTCAGAAAGCACACCAGAAGGTATAGAGTTGATTCTTTGGGGAGACTTGAAGATTATGATGGAATCCTCAATAGAAGTAACTGATCAAGGTGATTTCTGGAATGATCAACAAGATTGGGAGATTGTCACTTGGAGACTGTATGAGGCTTGTGGAGTTTGCATACTAGAGTTTAAGGATGGAACAGTCATTCACATGCTAGTTGAAAGAAAATATCCTCTCTCCAAGGAATTGCTGCAAAGAATGCTTGATTTTGGATTAGAAGTTGAGGTAGAAAGTACTGCTGCATTAGATTTGATAAGGTTCATTAAGCAACAGCTTAATGAAGAGTAAAGATGAAATGGAATTGAGAAGGGTTTGAGTGTTGGCTAACCACCACACAACAAATGGTCATCAGTTCACCATGCTTAATAGGCATAAGAACTGGCTAGTCCATAAGCAAACGGCTTGTGGTAAAGACTTCTCAAATCCGTTTATGGTTGACAATTTACCAAAAATTGTAGGGTTCTCAACTCACCTTGCTTCATGGTTAAGAGTTGGCTAGTCCAGGATCAAACAGTTCTTGGTAAAGACTACTCAAATCTGTTGATAGCTGATAGTTTGCTAAAAACTATATGGTTTATCAATGCACCATGTTATGGCAATGAAGCATTGGCTAGTCCAAAAGCAAACGGTATTTGGTAAAGACAAATTAATTCCGTTGATGGTTGACAGTTTACCAAAAACTGTATGGTAATTAACTCACCATATTTTTCAATAAAGAGTTGACTATCCCAGAGCAAACGGCTACTGGTAAAGGAAAATCAAATCCGTTCATGGCTGGTAGTTTGCCAAAAACTACAAAGCCAACTTAGTTGGATTGTTGCTGAAAAGATGTTGCTGTGTTGCTGAAAAGACATGTTGCTGATAAAGATGGATAGCTGAAGATGTCAAGATTATTAAAGATCAAGATCAAGATTTGACAAAGTGTTTGGATTCATACCTCACGAACCTTAAGAAGCCAATAAGACTATGTAAGGAAACATGAATGTTAAATACACGTTTCAAACAATCATCTTTTTTGAAGGTTTTGGGATTGTGGTGTGTATTATACATGTCTTAACTTAGTTCATGAGTATAGTTTTGATACTTCAGTACCGATAAAGTAATAAGTCTATTACTGATATGATACCATAGAAATGTCTACGCGTATATGCTAACTGACATTGTTCTGTACCACAACAGTTAGTATCATAATAGTTCACAGTACCTTTCTCATAGAGATTTGCTTGACAAATATTATTGGGAAACAAGATTCATGCACAACCTATCAGTTTACACACGTTTGTAAGCCCAGGGATTAGGGTCTTTTCGTCCCCTCTGTTTGGTCCTCCTTGGTTTCATGGTTTCTTTTCCACTTGGTGCCTACTAAAAGGCATACTTACCCGGCCATCTGTCTTAGTTAGAGATATCACTAATTCAATATCTGTTAATTGTTATCTCATTATTTGCAATCTCAATATAAATGCTTAGTTATCAATATTTCATTGTTCTTTTTGCTTATCAAGTTTGATTCCGCATAGATTATAGTTATTCCTTAATCATTGTTTCTCCTATAGTTTGTGTGAATCTTATTCATATTTAGCTACTACAACCTTAACAAGGGGGATTAGTAAGATCATATCACAAGGGATCTCACCGTATTCTTCTGGGGATATTGCTTCATTGTGAATATGCTATGACATGTGAAAAAGTGTCTCAAAATTGAGACTGAGCTTCTCCACAAAAAGGATCTGCATTGAAAAAGAGATTTTCGACTAAATTGTTTTAAAAGTTTACCACTCTTGAAAAAACCCATTTGCATCTCTTTAGAAGTTGATTCTCAAATTAATTCAAGATTCTTTTTCAAGGCGGTTATTCTGTTTCAAATCAAAATGCTTATGTTTTGATTCATTTGTTTGAAATTAATGTATTGAAAGCTCAGTCCACGGGAGGAATGGAAGAAAGATCACGGTCATTTAAAGAAGGTGAAAAAGGAATTAAATCTCTAAGTGGAATAAATGAATGAGGATAAGATTAAATAGGAACGTAATAGAGATTTGAAACCTATAAATATTGAATTGGATCATTAGTGGTGTCAAAAGCTTATTGTGAGAATGAGAATTTGAAACAAGACTGTATAAGCAAATTATAACTCCATTAAAACCAGGCATGTATTGATCAAAAGAATAATGTGTGATGATTTAATTTATTCCAAGTCATCTAAAGTCTGTTGGAAATTTTTGATTTAAATTCTAGTCTTCAGAAAATGTTTTGGTAATTTACTTCACTCTAAGGTTGATTTAGGAAACTTAAAGGGAAAAAAGCTTCTAGTAGTAGATTTAAAAAAAATGATGTTACAAAAACACCCTAGTGATCTAGAATTGCTTAAGATTGATGTGGAACCAAATAGCCCTAAATTGTTGAATAAAAAGTCAGCTCACTTTCCTATATAAGCACATCAGGAAGAAGATACATTTTTAGGGATTAGTTGAAACATGTTAAATCAAAATATCTATGTAATCCATAGAATCTGCCTGTAGGTATGCTAAATAAATTTCTAGAACCCGACGGAAAATACTTACTATACTATTATTGATTATCCTCCTTATTAGTACGTATTTATATATTATATTATATAATTTATACGTGTTGATTCGGATGAAGCAATTCACTAAGCCCGTCACATCCTCAAGATACACAATCACCAAAATAGCCTCAACATCAAACCTAGTTTCTAACAAACCTATGTCGTCTTCTACAGGAGTAAAACCGTCTACTAGTGCTTGCGGATCACAGCCTTCAGGCAATACAAAGAAAGATAAGAATCGGCAAACACCAAGTAGTACTTAGAAGAATAAAGTAGAAGCCCACCCTAGGAAAGTTGAATCTAGTTTGAAAAATAAAGACTGTGTTGTTAAACCTAAAGGAACAGCTTATATGCAGCATTCCAAGCTTAATGCGAATTCTGAACTTAAATGTGTTAAGTGTAATAGTTGCATGCTTTCTGATAATCATGATTTGTGTGTTCTTGATTTTATCAATAATGTGAATGCTCGTAATAAATCTAAATCTGTTAAGCGAAGTTCAAAGAGAAAAGTTTGGAAACCAACAAGAAAGGTGTTTACAAATATTAGATACATCTGTAAAAGCTCTGAAGAACTTATTTAATACATACGATCAATATTTGATTAATGAACCTTCTGAAGTCCAAAATGTCTTCCATCAAATGGAACAGGCTGTGGAACAACATCGTTTAGAGTTAAAACATTTAAAGTTAAAATGAATTAATTTTTGAACTAAAACGAACGACTCTTGGAACAAGTTATTAGCACAGATATCGTGAACACTATTGTGAATTCTTCTATGGATATTACTCCTGTGAATGTGCATGAATGTAAAAAGTGTCTCAAACTTAAGACTGTGCTTCTCAACAAAATGGATTTCGTTAAAAAAGAGATTTATGATAAACTGTTCAAAAGTTTTACCACTCTTGAAAAATATTCCATCTCTTTAGAAGTTGATAGTCAATTTAATCAGGAAATTTTTCAAAGGAACAATTTTGTTTCCAATCAAAGTGCTTTAAGTTTTGATCAATTGTTTGAAATTAAATGAATTGAAAGCTCAGTCCCAAGAGAAAGACACAGTCATCAAGAAGTTGATAGAGAGAATTAAATCTCTAAGTGGAAAAATGAATGAGGATAAGATTAAAAAGGACTTAGAAGAGATTGAAACAATAAATATTGAATTGGATCGTAGGGTGTCAAAGCTTATTGCTGAGAATGAGCATTTGAAACAGACCTATAAGCAACTTTATGACTCGATTAAACTAGCACGTATTCGATCAAAAGAACAATGTGATGATTTAATTAATCAAGTCAATCTAAAGTTTGTGGAAATCTCTGATTTAAATGCTAGTCTTCAAGAAAAAGTTTTGGTAATAACATATCTTAAGGATGATTTAAGGAAACTTAAAAGAAAAGCTCTAGTTGATAACGATGTTACAAAACACCCTAGTGATCCAGAAATGCTTAAGATTGATGTAGAACCCATAATCCCTAAATTGTAGAATAAAATGACAGATCTCTCTGCCTATATAAGCACACTCAAGAAGAAGCTACAGTTCTTAGGGATCTAGTTTAACATGTTAAAACAAAATATCCACAAGATCATTCCTTAGAATATGCCTGTAGGTATGCTAAACTAATTCAGGAGTGGCTTACACACATTAGTAAAACCTGCCCGAGTGTCAACAAAACTGATAGAAAATTAGTGGTTGTGACCCCAAAGAACAAGGACAAAAAAGTTAGATTCACTAAGCCCGTCATATCCTTAGGATACACAATCACCAAAACAGCCTCTACATCAAACCTAGTTTCTAACAAACCTATGTCGTCTTCTACAGGAGTAAAACCGTCTACTAGTGCTTGCGGATCACAGCCTTTAGGCAATACAAAGAAAGATAAGAATCGGAAAACACCAAGTAGTACTCAGAAGAATAAAGTAGAAGCCCACCCTAGGAAAGTTAAATCTAGTTTAAAAAATAAAGACTGTGTTGTTAAACCTAAAGGAACTGTTTATATGCAGCATTCCAAGATTAATGCGAATTCTAAACTTAAATGTGTTAAGTGTAATGGTTGCATGCTTTCTGATAATCATAATTTGTGTGTTCTTGATTTTATGAATAATGTGAATGCTCGTAATAAATCTAAATCTGTTAAGCAAAGTTCAAAGAGAAAAGTTTGGAAATCAACAGGAAAGGGGTTTACAAATATTGGATACATCTGTAAAAGCTCTGAAGGACTTATTTAATATATTTAATTAATATTTGATTGATGAACTTTCTAAAGTCCAAAATGTCTTCCATCAAATGGAAAAGGCTGTGGAACAACATCGTTTAGAGTTAAAAACATTTGAAGTTAAAATGAATTAATTTTTGAACGAAAACGAACGACTCTTGGAACAAGTTATTAGCAAAGATATCGTGAACACTATTGTGAATTCTTCTGTGGATATTGTATAACAACCCAAGAATTTTCATCAACCTATTTTACTATGATCACAATTGTACGGGGAAATTTTTCACTTTATTACATAAATTGTTTTATATAATTTTTTTATATATTTATTATCTTATTATTTTATTATCTTAGATAATTATCTCTTTTTTATTAATGAATTTATATTTCTATTATTTAGAAATCATTTTTAATACTTTTTATCATTCTTTTTTTACCTAATACTTGTTTTATCTCACTGTATATCCCTATCTTTTATATAGTGATTTTTTCATCTATAATGTTTTTTTTATTTTTTTATTTTTTATGTTTTATTTTTTATATAAATTTTCCTTTTTTTGTTGTATTTTTATAAATAATTGATATTTATAATTTAACTATTTTGTCATTATTGTCTTGTTTTCTTCTTCAAATATTTTTCTTTTTTAAGCTATTTTTTGTTTCTTTTTTTATTCAGTTGTATATACTTTTTTATTTTATTTTTAATTTTTCTTTTTTGTTTTTTATTCCACTTCTTTTATTTTTTTAATTTTTTTTCAATTGGTTTTTATTTTTATTTCTTATCATTTTTTTAAAATTTTATTATTTTATATTTATTTTTTTTTTTTTTTTTTTTTTATCTTTTTTTTTTAATTCACCTTTTCTCCCCCTCTAAATTCCTCTACATGCCTCTTTTTTTATTTTTATTAAAATCGCTAAAGGTTAATAACCAATAATACAACCCCCATACCCCATTTTATAATAAAACATTTCTTATTATATGATAATACATTAATATTTTAATTTTTTATAATTTTTTAAAAATTTTTTTTTTTGATTTTATTTTTTACTAACACTAATACAACCTTTAACTACCAATAAAAGATACTATTCCGCTTTTTTGTATTTTAATCAATGATATCCAATAGTTATACATTCCAAAATTAATAAATCTTTATATAATTAAATTTACCCAATCATGATCTAATTCCAATTATCAATTAGTTTATTTATTATAAATAAATAATTTCAATTCTAATTTATTATAATCATAATTAAAATCCACATTATTATATCCATTTATAATTATAATTTAAAAATAGTTCAGAATATAAAAACTATATTTTTATTTTACTAAGCTTATTCCAATAATTATATATTTTTTTTTATTTTTATTTTCCCCATTTTTATGTAGTTAATATAAAATTAAGTATTTCTTTTTAAAAAATTACCCCATTCAACCTTTTAATACAACAAAAATATAAATTAAACATCTACTTAAATTAATTATATTATTTTTTTAATAAAATGTCATATCCCTTATTTAATGATTTATATTCGATTTTTAAAAAACTTTTTTTTTATATTTTTATTATTATTTTTTTATTACTTCTAATTATTTTTTTTTTGTTTTATCAACATATTTTAGAATATTTCAACTTTTTTTTTTTATTAATTAAAATTTTTATTTTTATTTATTTATTCATACTTATATACTATTAATTTTTTAATTTTATTTTTATTTATCCATAATTTTTAGATTTTGTCCTTTTATTTATTTTTTTATTTTTTTTTATATTTAGATCCAAATTCCTTCTTTATAAATTTGTTATTATTTTTCTTGTTTAATCCAAAAATATTTAATGTATTCGATATTTTTCCTCTTGGTAGTTAGAACTCTGGCTTACATCCAAGCATATGACCGAAGATCGCTCTCAGCTCACCAATTTCGTTAATAAATTTTTTGGGTGCAATCAAATTCGGAAATGATCACGTGGCAAAGATATTAGGAAATGGTGATTATCAGATTGGGAATGTTACAATCTTAAGGGTTTATTATGTGGAAGGACTTGGACACAACTTATTCTCTGTTGGGCAATTTGTGATTTGAACCTTGAAGTTGCTTTTCGTCAACACACTTGCTTCATTCGAAATTTAGAAGGTGTTGATCTTTTAACTGGATCTCGAGGCAACAATCTGTATACTCTGTCTCTTGGAGATATGATGGTGTCCTCTCCTATATGTCTCTTGTCAAAGGCCTCAAAGACTAAGTCATAGCTATGGCATCGAGGTCTGTCTCATCTGAACTTTGGTGCAATCAACTATTTAGCTAGACACGGTCTTGTTCAAGGTCTCCCTAAGCTAAAATTTGAAAAGGACCATATGTGTTCTGCTTGTACAATGGGGAAAAGCAAGAAGAAACCCCATAAACCTAAATCTGAAGACAACAACCAAGAAAAATTCTATCTTTTGCACATGGATCTTTGTGGACCAATGCATGTCACAAGTGTTAATGGAAAGAAGTACATCCTCGTCATTGTTGATGATTACTCTCGATTTACATGGGTTAAGTGCTTAAGGTCAAAGGCTGAAGCTCCAGATTTCAAAATCAAGTTTCTCAAGATGATCCAAGTGCGGCTTAAAGTACCTCTCCAACGCATCAGAACAGATAATGGAACTGAATTTGTTAATCAAATTTTGCGTGAATTATTATTTGAGAAGGTTGTCATCATCTCATGAAAAATCGAATTGCTCCACTCTCCACAGAAAAATGGTGTCATTGAAAGACGAAATCATACGCTAATTGAAGCTGCCCGCACAATGTTGATTTATGCAAAAGCTTCATTATTTTTATGGGCAGAAGCAGTTGCTACCGCATGTTACACCCAAAATCGTTCCATCGTACGTCTTCGTCACGGCAAAACACCATATGAGCTTTTACATGACAAACCTCCTGACTTATCATTTTTCCATGTGTTTGGTGCACTCTGCTATTCGACGAATGATAGTGAGAACTTAGGTAAGTTATAACCGAAAGCTGATATTGTCATTTTTATTGTCTATGCACCCATAAAGAAAGCATTTTGAATTTACAACAGACGTACCAGACAAATTATTGAAGCAATTCATGTAGATTTTGATGAACTGACTGCGATGGCTTCTAAACACAGCAGTTCAGAACCCGCACTTCATGAAATGACTCCTGCAACAATCAGTTCAGGACTCGTGCCAAACCCTCCTCCTTTAACACCGTTTGTACCACCTTCAAGAAGTGATTGGGATCTCTTGTTTCAACCGCTGTTTGATGAATTACTCACTCATCCACCTAGTGTTGATCACCCAGCCCCTGAAGTAATTGCTCCAACTGCTGTCATAGTTTCTCCAGAACCCGTTGCATCAACCGGTTCACCTTCCTCAACAACAGTTGACCAAGATGCACCATCACCTAGTAACTCTCAAACAACACCCAAAACTCAATCTTCTATCATTCCTAACGATGTTGAAGAAGACTATCATGATATTGAAGTTGCACATATGGGTAATAATCCATACTTTGGTATCCCAATTCCAGAAATTCATTCTGATCAATCTTCATCATCAGATTCTATTCATACAATTGTACATCCCGATCATTAAATTTCTAAACACAATAGCAATGGACTAAGGATCACCCACTTGAAAATATAATCGGTGAACTCGCTAGACTAGTTTCCACAAGGCTGCAATTACATGAGCAAGCTCTTTTCTGTTATTACGATGCTTTTCTCACTGCTGTTGAACCCAAGATGTATAAATATTCTTTGACTCGATCCTGTTGGATCATAGCAATGCAAGAAGAACTCAAATGAGTTCGAACGCCTTGGAGTATGGGAGCTCGTACCTCGACCAAATAAAGTTATGGTTATTACTTTGAAGTGTATCTACAAAGTGAAGCTAGACGAACTGGGAGGTATTCTAAAGACAAAGATCGGTTAGTGGCTCGTAGTTACCGTTAAGAAGAGGGAATTGATTTTGAAGAGTCTTTTGCTCTGGTTGCAAGATTAGAGGCTATAAGGATTTTTCTCACGTTTGCCGCTCACATGAACATGGTCGTCTACCAAATGGATGTGAAAAGTGCGTTTCTGAATGGTAATCTGCGGGAAGAGGTTTATGTTAGCCAGCCATACGGGTTTGTGGATCCAGATAACCCCAATCACGTGTACAAGCTAAAGAAATCTCTTTATGGGTTAAAACAAGCTCCACGCGCATGGTATAACATGTTGTCTTCGTTCCTGATATCCCAAGACTTCTCCAAAGGCTCAGTGGATCCTACTCTATTCATACGTATGGAAGGAAAGGAATTATTTCTAGTACAAATATATGTCGATGATATTATCTTTGCTGCATCTACACCTGAAATTTGTGACCTATTTGCTAAAATCATGTGTTCAAAATTTAAGATGTCAATGATGGGGAAAATCTCATTTTTATTAGGACTATAGATTTCTCAAAGTCTTAGAGGCATCTTTATTAACCAGTCAAAATATGCCCTTGAATCTTTAAAGAAATACGGTTTTGACTCTTGTGACCTAGTAGATACTCCTATGGTGGAGAAATCCAATCTGGATGAGGATAAAGAAGGAAAAGTTATTGATCCATCACACTATCGTGGCATGATTGGCACTCTCTTTATCTTACAGCCAGTAGACCTGACCTACAATTTGCTATATGCATGTGTGCCCGGTATCAGGCACGGCCTACCGATAAGCACTTACATGCGGTCAAAAGGATCTTTCGGTATCTAAGAGGAACCGTCAATAGGGGACTATGGTATCTGAAGGATTCTTTGATTGCTCTAACAGCATTTGCAGATGCGGATCATGCTGGCTGTCAAGATACACGTCGCAGTACATCTGGTAGTATGCAGTTATTGGGAGATAGACTTGTTAGCTGGTCATCAAAAA
Source organism: Tanacetum coccineum (assembly GCA_026074375.1). Taxonomy (NCBI): domain Eukaryota; kingdom Viridiplantae; phylum Streptophyta; class Magnoliopsida; order Asterales; family Asteraceae; genus Tanacetum; species Tanacetum coccineum. Next base: position 31,008 of record BQNB010028920.1, read on the forward strand.
GGCAGAAAATCACTGTGATATCCAGTACGGAAGCTGAATATATTGCTATGTCAGGCTGTTGTGCTCAAATCCTTTGTATGAAATCACACTTATCGACTATGGCCTTGGATTCAATAAAATTCCAATGTACTTTGATAATAAAAGCGCTATTGCCTTATGCTGCAACAATGTTCAACATTCTAGGTTGAAGCATATAGACATCAGATTTCACTTTATCAAGGAGCATGTTGAGAATGGGGTGATCGAACTTTATTTTGTCAATACGGAGTATCAGCTGGCTGATATCTTCATTAAAGCCCTTGCAAAAGAAATAATTAAATTTCTTATCAACAAGCTAGGAATGCAAAGTTTTACGTCGGAGACTCTAAAACACTTGGCAGATGAAGTTGATGAATAGTGGTGGTACCTATTCAAATATCCTGTATAATATGTATATATACTTAAAACCAAAAAGATTTTTTCATTTTTCAGAAATTTTTTATAAAAGCAAAATACGAAAATATAAAATTCATAAAATCAAAGAAAAAATTAAAAAATGTACAAATATAATGGCATGTCTTCTGAAAATCGATAACATTTACGATCTTAGAAATGTCATTCAATAATGATACGAGGCTGTAAATGAAGTTCGAGCAGAAGTTTCAAATGTTTTCAAAACATGCCAAAAATGGCTTGTTATTATTTTAGATATCAACCCAGTCATCATCTTAAAGGCAAGTATTTCAAAAAGAAAACTTGACCTCTCAATGAGAATTTATTCTCGGGCATGGTCTACTTTATGACCATGCAAAGGCTTGTGTTTACTTTACAACACAACCCATGCTTTCTATATTACCATTATTGTACGTGTCAGTGCGCTTATGTGTTAAAATAAGAGAAATCTTATTTACAATCGGTGTTTGTTTTTCATGAATAAAAACATTGCTTCATCAGAAAAAGGTTTTTTATAAGACATTTGACTTCTCAAAAAATGAATACAACTCTTTAAATAGAAAACGGTCATTGTTTGAGGAGGAGAAAATGTCAAATATCTTCTTCAGAAAGTCATTTGATAAAAGGGATAAAGGTTTTTAAACAATAATCGAATATCATTTTTAAGGAAAGTTAATTAAATTTAGCTTATGTGTGCCTTATATGTTATTTGTTTATGCCTTGAGTGAGAATATGTGCAAGTTTAAGGTATTAGGTATTATAGTTAAAACCATAGAGACTAAATGTGCCAATGTATTATCTTATATATTCCTAAATATCCTTATAATTGATATATGAAAAAGATCTCAAAGCTTAGGGGGTTAAAGTGTCAAAAACTAAAAAAAAATTATATCTCTCCCACCCCTCCCTGTTTTATACACACTATACACACAACCTCACTTAACCTTTTTCCTCTCTAAAACCCTCTCACGATCGTCATACCCTCCATCTCCATTTCTACTCAATCTCTCGAAGCAATTTGGTTTTTTACAAACTCTTGGTTTCAAAAACCCTAATATTCAAAATTAGGGTTCTTAAAATTAAAACTGAACAAAAACCAAAATTGATAGAGGGGTTTTGTTCGTCTTGGGGTGTTAAAGAATCGTTTATAGAAGCTTGTCATATAGATTACATATGAGTTTGATTTGTGTGATTCTCTATGTCGAATTGTGCATTTTTTGGTGTTACATTGAAAAAGATTGTGGGTTTTGTGTTTAATGTATAAGTGAATGTATGTGTGCTTTGAATTTCATATACTGCGTGTTTGCTCTTGCGTATGAATTGCTCTTAGGAATGTGAAATGCTTGTTTGTTCAAATATTGATTCATTCGTGATTTTGTGATGCTAAGTTAAGTTTATGAATGCTATGATACTATTTGGTTGAAACTTGAAGTGGGAAAACAACTAAAAAAACTCGAATTAAATTTCAAAACTTTAATAGACATACTCGAATTCGCAGTCTTAGTAGTCCTCGAATTCGCAACTCTATGTGTCATCTGAATTAGCAAAGGTGTGTGTAATCTGAATTGGCAGATGTTAGTTATACCCGAATTTGCAATATGCCTTAAATGTCCGAATTCGCAGCATGTCTTTAGTACCCGAATTCGCAATGAGCCTTTAGTGTCCGAATTCGCAATATGCCTGTAGGATCCGTGATTCGGACGTTTTTCACATGCGTTTATCAAATAAACCCTCAAATGTAATATATATATTTAATAAGAAAACATATACGTATACACAAGCTAAGTATCATACAAATTATTCTTAGGAAAGAATAAAAAGTAATCAACACGGGTATCGTTTTCCTCGGCGAGAGGTGAATGGAAATCTACATTCAAGTTGTAAATCGAGCTTGATTGTCATTCAAGTTTTTGGTTTTGGATTTAAACTATTTTTATGCTAAAAATTAAACTAATATTAATTCTAAGATTTAAAACTACAAGATTATACTAAAATTGATCTAAAAGATATAAATGACAAATGTGCTTGCTAAGTGACGTGAAAAGTTCATCAAGTGTGAATTAAGGTTTATTAACGAATTATAATCCTTAGAAAAAATATTTATCTCACAACGTTGGTTTATTTTGACAAAAATCTCTCAAAAAGATATTAATTACTAGATGAATAGTTTGACTATTTCTCCGGCTTTTGCCCTTTGAAACATTCAAACTATAAATCTAAATAATCGAATATTTTTATTAATTAAACCCTTTTTCAAATCCACACTTATTTCCCAAATCACAAAATCACTTAACAAGCACTAATTAAACTACTCGCTACTCATAATGATTAAACAAACAAAGCTAAACATTTTATACTAAAGCTACACTAATTAATTGAAAAAAAGAATAGAAAATGAAACCGAATTGGAGACCCGCAATTAAACGAATACCACCCGATTTATTTAGCTAAAGAAAATAATTAAATTCTATCTAGCTAAATAAACCCGTAAGCTCCGCGCCTCATGAGTAGACCGGTACCAAAAACACAACATTAAACAAATTGTTAACACAGATAACAGTTTACATCACAATTCGCAAATCACCAAGCCCATTTAAACAAACCGAATCATTAACAGCCCAACAATGAATTTACTCAAGCCCAATTTCTATTTTATACAAAATTGAGTCCCAAGTCTCTAAAATTAAATATAGGCCCAGATTTGAATTCTATAAACCAATGCAGCCTAGCTAAAACGAATGCCTAACTAAATGGAATTTCTAGTGCTAGCTTTAAACTAAATTTGAACTCAACCACAATAAGCTAAACTAAGCAATCACAATAAGCTGAGACTTGTCTTTGAGAATAAGCATTAGAACTAGAGAGCTTGGAACCGCAACAATAAACTAATTCGAGATCTAAATAAACAAAACCGAGTTCTAAATTATTACTACGTAATAAGCTCTAAACGTTATAATCAACCGTACCAATAAGCTAAGAAATCTAGTTTGTTAATTAAGCACTCAAACTGAAGAGATTATAAAAGCATCAATAAGCACACTACTTCTATTCTATAAACTAAAACTGAAATATCGCTTCAATCTTAATAGTCTAAATCCGATTTTAACATGCAACCAAATGCTTTTAAATCAAATAAGTTCGAACAAATTTGAAAGAAAATAGAACGAATTTAAAAATAAACCTAGGCTTTTATGATTCTATAAGCTAACATTAAATCGAATAAGCTACAAAAGCTTATTCAAACAATGAATACAAGCTGACGAAAAATAATAAGCTCCAACAGCTTATTTGACGATCAAACCCGATGAAACTCACTAAACTTAAGCCGAATCCCTAGACTTATTTGAGAGCTTATTTAAACCAAACTTATTAACGAAATAAGGAATGAATAAAATGAGCTTTTTAAAAAAAAACTTATTTGGCTTCAAACTATTTTGTAAATAAGCTGGCTAACAAACTAAAAAAAATTGATGAATAGCTTAAGCTCAATAAGCCAAAAATAAGAAAAGATGTAAAAGAAAAGATGCGAATTTAAATGAACTAAACAAACCAAACTTCATTTCATTTCAATAAGCCAAGAGTTTTAATAAGCTTGCAATGAACAATAAACTGTTACAAAAATAAACCCCACCTAAAAATAAGCTAATCTAATCTATTCTAAAAAAAACTAATAAGCTAAATGAAAATAAGTCCTAAAACTAATAATCCCAAAGTGTGAGAGGCGTCTTCACTTTATAGCCAAATGCAGGGGTGGATATGTAAATTTGCCCAATGATTGCAAGGATGATTGAGCCAATCATAGCCTTGGATCTAGTGTCACACGGATTGAGATGTTGCCAAAGTCTGATCCACCGGTCTTCTTGCGCCACGTGGCCTTTTTACAATGCTTAAAATGTACGCACTTAATTCCCATCATTCGATCATTTTCAACAATTGAAAGATAAAAAAATTGCCTAGGCCATGTGGCTCAATTCTACTCGTCCTCCCATTTAGATAATGCGCCATCACGTGGCTTGAATTGAATTATTTACACATCACATGCCCATGACATGGGCTGACATCACCATAATAAAACTCAAGTTTATTTATTTTTGTGTTGGGCTTTTAAATGGGCCTTTGTAAAGTATGGGCTGGCCCAGCCCATAAAATGGGTTACGGGCTGGCCCAATAAGATCCGAGGGCACCGTTGGACTCGTTTTTCCGTGCTCTTTCCACTGGCATGCTCGGGGACTTTTCACGACTTTGTCTTGATTTTGAATAATAGGCACTCTTGATCGCGATGAACCCGTAAATTCCCGTTTTTGCACCGTTTTCAATCCTTTTACCTGCAAGACATAAAAAAATACCAAACAAACATATTTGCAATATAATTAAGCATATTTTAGTATTTTTTTTTGTCTGATTAATAGTGTTTTACGGGGTACAAAAGATGTGTATTTTAGCGATCATCAATCCGAATTCACAGTTTGGTTAAGGGTCCGAATTCGCAGTATTCTTTAGTATCCGAATTCGCAATCTCCTACTATGTTCATATTCGCAATTGTGAAGTAATTCACAATTTTCACCTAATCAACCAGATTCATTCATGCTTAATAGAAACGAAAAGGCTAATTATCATAAACACTTAGATTCTAACCAAAAGGTGAACTAAAACTTGTGTTAGGTAGCAAATTTAAAATTGATTATCTTTGAAATCTAATCAAGTTAAAATTGGATTTATCTAACCATGCCAATATAAGTTCACTCTTTTCACGGTTATGTCTCAAAATGTGTTATATGCATTAAGTGCCAATTCAGGGTCTCTATATATAGTGTCTATATAAACTTGTTTATATATAAACTGTATCGACTCTTTCTTAGCAGAATCATGAGTATCATAAAAGAACAACAACAAGCCCTGGACGATGCTCTCGTTCCACGGGAACAACGTCTACAGATTGGAAGTTGCAACTACAGATTGAGCACCACATTCAAGCCTAAAGAACCCACCTTTTAAGTTGCGTTGGATGTTCTTTCTCTCACACCTTTTTATCCAGCCTTCTTGATCACTGCAAGTGTCCCTGCTATGTACATGCATGAATTCTGGACTTCTGCCTCTTACCACAAGCATTCTATCATATTCAAGCTGAACACAAAGATATATTCTTTTGATCTGGATACTTTCAGAAATATGCTTTAGATTTGTCCAAAACTTCCTGGACATCAGTTTGTAGATCCTCTATTTTAAAAGGAAATACTTACTTTCATGAGAGAACTTGGATACCCCAGAAACATCAAATTACTGTATGATGTCAAAGTTGATATTCTACCTCAACCTTGGAGAACATTCAGAATTATCATAAACAAATGTCTCAGCGGTAAAGTAACTGGAATCGATTCACTTTGTCTCTCTAGGGCTCAAATCCTTTGGGGTTTATATCACCATCAAAAAGTTGACTATGCCTACCTCCTATGGGAATACCTAGTTTTTCAAATCGAGAACAAGGAATCACGGAAGAACAAATACATATTCTACCTAAGATTCACCAAAGTCGTCATCAATCACTTCATGTCACAAGATCAATCCATTCCAAGAAGAAACAAAGTCGACTGGCATATGGCTAATAATGATCCTATTCTCACTACAATAAGATTCATCCCTTAGCATGAAGTTATTCAAAAGTACGGTGCCATTCTTCCTGACAATTTAACCACTCAAGCAATAAAAGAATCTGAAGCATACAAGAATTACTATGCTTTTGCTACTGGAAAGGCAATTCCAAAACCAAAGTATGTACATCGAACCCTCAAGGAGAAGACTGTACAAGCACCTAAAGCTTCTTCTAGTAAAAGAATCAAATCTGCTACTAAGGTGACTAGATCAGGAAAGAAGAAGGAACTTGCTGAAGGACTAGAGACTTTGTCTGAAATTGCATTTTCTGAGGCTAAACAGATGAAACTGGCCGTCAAAAGAAGTAAAACACAACTTCACAGCTCTCAACCCAGCGATTTAGGTATACATGAAGGAACTAGTGTTACACCAGGGGGTTCCCGATGTACCTACATATGGATCTGATGATGAGCAAATATCTTGGAAGTATAGTGATGAAGAAGATAATGATGATGAATCAAACTTAGGCAAAGACGAAGATGATGATGATCAAGAAGATGATGATGATCAAGAAGATAATGATGATCAAGATAATGATAATGATCAAGATGATGATAATGAGTTTGATTCAGATAATGATGGTGATGATTTTATTCATCCCAAGTTTTCCACTCATGATGAAGAATATAAAGAAGAAGATAGCTTTGATCCTAGGGTTCAAACACCCTTCTCATGTGGAATCTACTGATGATGAAGACAGTGATGAAGAAAATCAAGGCGCGAATGTTGAGGGAGACAAACAAGATGAAGAGGAGATAAATGAAAAGGTGGAAGCAAATGAATTATACAGGGACGTAAACATCAATCTGGAAGGACGAGATATTGAAATGAAAAATGCTCAACAGACCAATGTTCAACCTACTCAAGTAACAGAAGATACTCATGTGATAATCACCGCTCTGGTCAATCTTGAAGGTTAACAACAGAGTTCTTTTGTGTCATCTGGCTTCGTTTCTAACATGCTCAACCTCAGTCCATATACAGGAACTGACTCTATATTCAATCTTAACAATGAGTCAACTTCTTTGGTAGATCTTCTAGTTATTGCTATTGCTGAGCCACCTCTCTTGTCTGTAACAACCACTCCTCCACCACCCACTCCTCTCATCACACATCTGCAACAAACACCAGTTCCTACACCAGCAACTGTTCCAAGCCCATCCCTTTAAGATCTTCCTAACTTTGGCTCTTTATTTGGGTTTGACCATAGACTAAAAACTTAGGAAAACAATTTCTTAGAGTTTAATCAAACAAATTAATTTGTTGCAGCAGTTTCTTCAATTCTCGGCATTGTTGATGCGTACCTTGCCAACAAGATGCATGAAGCCGTCAAAACAGCTGTTTAGTTATAATCTGAAAGACTCAGAGATGAAGCCTGATAAGTGCTTAATTACACATATCTTTTACCTCTAAAAACGAGCTTAAATGACCAAAAACAGACAAAAAAACTGCCAAATATATGTTTGTTTTGCATTTGTATTGTGCAGGAAGTGGATATCATCAAAAAGCACACCGAAAAACCTAAGCCAAAATCTGACAAAAACTAGCCATGGAATGGAAAAGACTGTGCAAAATCAAGGCCAAAGTCCAAAAATGTCAAAGTCAGAGTCAATACTGAAGAATCAGCAGTCAAACCGGAGCCGGAACTGAAGAATACTGTTGGATGCAATCTTAACCCATCTGATGGGCCGGGAAAGCCCAATAGTATAACTGCAAAGACTGTGAAGACTTTGAAGGCCCAATCCTAGCCCAGTTACAGCCAATCTCAGCCATTGTACACACAAAACCCACTTCATAACCTTATTGGGCTTGAAAAAGCCCAATAACCAAACGCCTACACCTTATGGGCCTTAAAACCGCAATAAACACAAGCCGCACACACCTTATTGGGCCCAGCCCACACATGGCCAATACAAGCCCAAGCCCAACAAAAACCAAAACCTTTTTTTATAAACTTTAGGGGCCAAAAGTGCCATGTTTGAAAGATGTTTTTATAAAGAAAAAAGGTTTAAACAAACACAAGGGCTGAAATTGCAAATACCCTAACCTTCTTTATTTCTTTTAAGTTAAAACAGCAGGGACCATTTTTGTAATTAACCAAAACCTCTTTAACTCTTTTTGTTATAAAAACCACAAGGGCCAATTCTGTCACTTTCTAAAACCCTTTTATAACTAAATTCGGCTTAATATGAAATGAAAAAAGAGAAAGAGTTGGGGGGGCATTCTTGCCTCTTCCCCAATCTTCTCTTTTAAACCCTGCGAACCACCCCTGTACACACCCCGTACCCGCCAAAAACCAAACCACCCTCTCCCATGGTTTTTCTTGCCATACCACCTCCCAAGTACCCTCACAGCTCACTCTCACCCTTTCCCACAACCCATTTCCCCTATAACCCTCTCCCCTGGCAAAACACTCAACCCAACGAACCCCTTCAATGGCTGAGATGAAGTCAAGACAAAGAGAAGGCTAGGATTGCTTTGAAGAGGCTTTGTACTCTCACAACAAGCACAACCCATAAGCCACAAGGCTTTGAGCTGCTATAAAAGGAAGAGAGAGCAAGCCGAAGAAACCACACAACCATTTTTTTTATGTTTTTTAGCTTAATTTTAATTCCAAGTCTTCCTTTTAATCATTTAAGTGTAACTCAGTTGTTTTAAAGCTTTATGTTGTAATTTTTCTGTTTTTAAATAAAAAAGTTAAGAGTTCTTGTTATTGCCATTGTCAAAATTTGAAATATAAATTCAGCTGTTTCATTCTGTTTAAATTGTGTAAACATGTGTTAAAAGTTATTACAATCCACTTGTAAACAATTATCTGTGCCCTCTTTTACCAAAATTCAGTTAAAACACCTTTTTTACAAAATAAGGGGGTGTTTGGTTTAACCCCAAAGTGGGTCAAATGGGAATTGGTTTGGGTCACAAACACTCAGCCAACTTTGGCTGAGTGTGTAGTCTTCATTAGATCATTTAAACTATAACTTTTAGTGTCAAAATAAGTTTTTAAGTTTCTTTTGGTTTCTGTCAAAATTTGAACAAGCCAACTCAAGCTAAACCACTTAAGCTGCTTATGCAGCTTAAGCACACTTTGTTTGTGCTTATTCAAGTGTTTCTAGCCAAATAAACTACCCCTTGTTGCTGTCCTTTTGGTTTGACCAAGTATGAGTCAAAAGGGATGTATGCATGATCTTTGAAAACAGCTGACTTTAAGCCCCATATTCAGCAGCTTTTATTTTTTTTTAGGCCCTCATATTTTGAATATAAGCTTATTAGTCACCCCTTTCTACCTGTTTGTGCTTGAATTTGGCTAATAAGCTCTTGAGAGCTTATTTGCATAAGCCCAAAAAGCCCCTTGTTCACTGTTGTATCTCCCTGTGCTGAGGCACTATAGTCCACCCACGTGTTTAGCTATTAAGGTATTAAGCTTAGGAGCTTTTAGCTCCTATTATAGCTTTATTAGTATTCTTTATGTCCCCATATAGTTTTGTAGCATAACTCCTTTTAGCTTACTTATTTAGCTTTAAAGTAGCATTGTGTCTGTTTATATTTAAAACGGTTAATAGTAGCTAAATCATTTCTAGCTTATTTTAGGGCTTATTCTAGATAACTTAGCTTATTTTAGGACTCCCCTCTCCTATTTATCTGTCCCCCATAAATTATAGCTTATCTAGTTAGCTTAAATCCCAAAAAGAAAGCAAAATAAGCCATAAGCTTATTTAGCTTCTGCAGCCCCATTAAGCTCATTTTTCTAGCTTATTTAGTTGGATCAGCTTATGCACTTTTATGAAAAGACTCCCATAAGCCTTCTCAACTTTGCTCTTGGCTTTTGAATAATAAGCTAGTTGGACTTGATTTGTAATCGGGTTCTCTTTCAGGGACTGTTTGTGTAATTTCATCTTTTAAAGTTACAAGTGTTAGTCCCCCTTGTCAGTTTATAGTTTCCCCGTTAGTCCTTGTCCCTTTTCACTGTCTGCAACAACTCTTCCTCCACCACCCACTCCTCTCATCACACATCTGCAACAAACACCAGTTCCCACACCACCAACTGTTCCAAGCTCCTCACTACAAGATCTTCCCAACTTTGGCTCTTTATTCGGGTTTGACCATAGACTAAAAACTTAGGAAAACAATTTCTTAGAGTTTAATCAAACGAATCAATTTGTTGCAGCAGTTTCTTCAATTCTCGGCATTGTTGATGCGTACCTTGCCAACAAGATGCATGAAGCCGTCAAAACAGCTGTTTAGTTATAATCTGAAAGACTCAGAGATGAAGCCCAAGCTAAAAATGCAGACTTCATCAACAAACTTGATGATAACATTAAAAAAATAATCAAGAATCAAGTCAAGGAACAAGTTAAAGCTCAAGTCACAAAGATTTTGCTAAAAATTGAGAAGACTGTTATTGAACAACTAGAAGCTGAGATTCTGACTCGTTCATCCAATGAATCTAAGACATCCCATGACGTAGCCGCCAACCTATCTGAACTCGAGCTTAAGAAGATTCGTATAGATAAGATGGAGAGTAATAAGTTAATCCACAGATCTAATGAACAGAAGAATCTCTACAAGGCATTGGTTGACGCTTACGAAATTGACAAGCTCATAATTGACACTTATGGAGATACTGTTTCATTTAAAAGACATACAGACGATGAGGATAAAGACAAAGAACCCTCTGTTGGATCAAACCGGGGGTCCAAGAGAAGAAGAGCTAGAAAAGAACCAGAGTCTACTAGTGCACCAAAGGAAAAGTCCTCCAAGACAACTGGCAAGTCAACTGAAGGGTCCAAATCATATCACAAGTCTGCTGGCGAATCTGGTTAAGCAGAGGAGCCAATGCACACTGCCAAAGATTTAGAAGAACCCGCACATCAGGAGTTCAAAATAGGAGTTACTGAAGATCAACCTAATGAAGAGACCTCTTAGCTTCCTGATTGGTTTCAGAAACCAGCAAAACCTCCTATTCCTGATCATGATTGGAACAAGACTTTGCCTAATGCTCATAGACTTGTTAAACCTTGGCTAAGCTCTTTGGCCCAGATGGAAGATCCACGTGAGTCGTTTAATGTGCTAATGGATACTCCTCTTGACTTCTCAGCATTCGTGATGAACCGGCTTAAAGTTGATACTCTAACTCCTAAATTATTAGCCAGTCCAACATTTGAGCTTATGAAAGGCACATGCAAGAGTCTTGTCGAACTTGAATACTTCTTTGAAGAAGTCTACAAGGCAACCATGGAGAAACTAGACTAGAACAACCATGAAGGATAGCAATATCCTCACGATATGCTAAAGCCACTACCATTGATACCTAACTCTCGTGGTCGTCAAGTTATACCGTTTGATAACTTCATCAACAACGACCTTGCGTATCTATGTGGTGGTGTCTCAAGCCGAACCTATGCAACTTCTGTTACAAAGACCAAGGCTGCAGATTATGGTTATATCAAATGGATTGAAGAGTTGGTCCCTAACATAATGTGGAGTCAAATAATCATCAACTACGAAAAATATGCTCTCTATAGAATCTCACATTGGGGGCGCAAACGTCAACAATTCTATAGATTTGCTGCTAACAGGGAATCTGCTCGTGATGTCTACTACAAACGTCGAATCATTACTGTCACGAAGCTTCAGATTGTCGAATGACATGGTTACAAACATTTGGATTAGATCACCGTTCGTAGAGAAGATGACGAGCTATATACATTCAAGGAAGGCGACTTCAAAAGGCTTTGCCTTCAAGACATCGAAGACATGCTGATCCTTTTTGTTCAAGGCAAGCTGACAAATCTCAATGTTGAAGAACGTCTAGCTTTTAGTGTCTCTTTGCGAATGTTTACAAGAAGTATTGTCATCCAAAGGCGTGTTGAAGATCTTCAATTAGGTGTCGAGAGTTACCAAAATAAGCTCAACATCACAAAACCATATATGTACAGATCTGATCTTAAACGAAGGGATGCCTATACAACATACTCCAATCTCATAGGTTTTATCTATCAGAACAAAGACAAGAAGAACAAATTGATGAGTATTGATGAACTCTACAAGTTTAGTGATGGTACACTCGATGATGTTCAGACTCCTCTTAATAATCGTCTGAAAGGGATTAGGATGGAATATCTACCACAGACAATATAAAGACAGAGTGACAGGGAACGAGCAGCAGCTATGATTCAAGCGATTGACAAATAGCCCAAGTCGAGGAGGATAATGAGGAGTTTGGAAAGATTTATTGGTGGGAGACCGTACGAGGGTGACTTTCGGCTGCTGCAAAGGACCATATGATTTATCACATGATGTCCTCATCATAAGAGGTCATTCCTCGTGAATAATAAAAACTTGTGAATTTGTATATATGTAGTGGGAGACATTTTGGGAAATAAGGAGTGTCTGTATAAAAAATTTTCAAGAATTACTGTATAATTCAAAAAAAATCAATATTGTACTCAACACTGTCTTATATACCCTCATGAAATAGAGGGAGCAATAAATGTATCCTTAGTGATTGAGTGTATAACATTTTGTCCTCAAAATGTTTAATCAATGATAATCCAAATACAGAGGATAAACATTTTGGATAAGGGGAGAAAATGTGATTAAACTGCATCTAATTTGTATTGAAGTGTGATTGAATAAAATGGACTCAATGCACTCCACACTTGGCATGTACTACGATTACGATGCACATGTTAAGGGGGAGCTTTTAGTGATGATGAAAAAAACTCTTAAAGTGTAAATCTTTTGATATTTATATCAAACACTTTGATTGAACTTTTTAATGATTTTGGTTTTGATTATGATGGAATACCTAAAAGACCGACCATGTACTTAAATTTATGGAGTTATAAGCTGGTTAGGCATGGTATTCAAATCCCATGATCCAGCCAGAATCGGAGGGATCTACCTAGGGATATCCACTAGACAGTGTAGAAGTCCTTAGGTATGATACAAAAGGAGATAAAGTGAGAATCGGGAAGAGTGCCGACTGAGATGGAGCTATTACTGGAATAAACCCAACAAGGTAATAGTAATGAAGTCTCGGTAAGCACTGAAGAGGTTGAAGAATGAAAAAGAAAAGTTATGATAAAGGGTGAAAAAAAGAAGCCCTCCTTACACTTTAGGCAGAAACCGGGTCAATACATAATCTGTCAGAAACACAAAGTTATTTTCTGACATTAAAGATAGTCATGGACCCAGTGACACTATAAACAACCCTCCCTAGCCACTCAAGGTCTCTTAACATACTCTTGTTTCATTTTTCACAGAGATTACACGCATTTCTATCAACTTCCTCACTTCGAGTAAGTTGATATTGAAAAGGTGGCAATCTGCTCCATTCTTCGATCACTAAAAACAAAGTGTACTAGTGAGTCTAGATCCAAAAGAGATCATACATAAATCTCATTAGGACACTTATTCATTATAAACTAGTTTTTCACGCATTGTGAAAACTAGTAATATCATTTGAGTCCTACGCATTATCCTTGTGATTTTGCCAGAACATCCGAGCGATACTTAAGTATTCACAGTGAAGATGAAAATCCTGCTTGATCCAACATCAAACAAGCTCATGGTAGGTGACTTGTGCGATTCTTATGAATCAAACTCGTGACAATTGGAAAGCAACAATGGTGCGATTCTTATGAATCAATCTTGTTCCAGGTTATGGATCGACGATTAATGAATTTTTGAATTGCTTAAAACTCTCGATGTATCACAAAACCACTTTAGCAAGTGACACGTCGATTGATTTTCAAATCAGTTTTCTTATTCAATCGGTGAGACAGTAACTCACTGGTTCACTCTTATCGTGCTGTCTGCTTTGAGACATTCCGATAATGAGAACATGTTGAGTTTGATGAATCTAATACATATGTGTTAGAAAGATTCTATACTTCAGCTGGAAATCATGTTAAGGAGATTCTTCTTAAATAGAATCTACCTGATCATAGGTCAATCCTCACGATTCGAAGGTTACTCCAACCAAACACGGGCGAATGACAAAGCCAAGTTCGTCCCCCTACTTTATTTCTAACTGTTTTATTTCAAGAATATATAAAGATGGACATGGAGGTACCTGATCCCAGCTGACTCACAGATTCATAGCCACATGCCCATACCCGACTGACAAATATAAAGACATCATGAAAGCTCAAGTACATGTTTCAAGACTTTCGCTACTCTGATACCGTATGTCTTTCTCAAAGCGACGAAGTGTTAAAGTTAAAGAACTTTGAGAAAGATGCATAATTACAGCTTTCAAGTTATGAAATCAAGAATGGTATGAGCATGTCGGTCCAAAAATCACAAGTTCACAAGATGGAAAAGTTTATAAGATGGCGAAACGAGATTATGCTTGGTTGATGATCTCAAGTTGCTCAAGATCACATTTTTCACAAACAAGTCAAGATAAAGGAACAAGCTTGAGCCTAAAGTCAAAGATCACTACAACAATTCATAAGTTTAAGATTGAAGTTAAAGACTACGAGCTCAAGACTAAATTCAAAGCATAGTATGCTAAGTTTATTTTTTTTAAATTGGAGTGACCTCCCTTAGGAGGAGATTGTTAGGAACAAGAAAAGTCTTGGTCACTTCCAATATTAACTAGTCAAAGCCCGTAGTTAGTCAATGTTTTGTTTATAAGCTAATATGGCCCAAAGGCCCATGGAAAGCCTTACAAGGCCCATGGCCGGCCACATTTAGAGTATAAATACCCTCTCTATGCCTTGGATAGGGTGTTGGTTGGTTGTATTCTAATTTTCACCTTAATGCATTTCATCTTCTTTACTTTCTCTCACTAGAAAATACATCCTTCCTTTCACACTTTCTCTCTCTAGTTCTTACTTGAATATTAAAAGATTACTTGAATTTTACAGGTACGGTCCGGTCTGGGTCGTCCCGGTCTGGTTCGGTCTTTGGTCCGGTCCGGTCCTACAAGGCATAATGTTCGGGTTTTTTGGTAAGACCGACTGGATCGGACCGAAGACCGAATTGGTCCAAAATGCCAGACCGAGGACCGGACCAAAATACGTTGTGTCCGGTCCGATCGGTCCTGTTCGGTCTGGTTTTCCGGTCCGATCCGGTCGAAGGGTCCATATGCTCAGCCCTACTCTAAGGCTTTGAGTTTAAGGGTTAAATAAGCTAGACATTTGCGTTAGAGCTTAATTAGATTTTATAAAGCTAAATGGTAAATCTTTATTCAACTCTCTTCAAGGATACGACCCCGGACTAATAGTTATTACTTTTCCTAAAGTAATTCTATCTCTAAATGGTAATTTATTACCGACCGCTTTACACGCGTCAGTCAAATATTACAGGTTAATGGATATAGGTTATTGGTTATGCTTAGGGGTTAAATTAATATGACCAATGATAACCTAATGCACATGACCCATAACCCATGTGAATTAGCCATTGTCACCGGTAATGCATGGGTCCATAACACTATAAGCCACTACAACCTAATGCACATGACCTACGACCCATGACCCATGTTAAATACCCATTGTTACCAATCATGTATGGGTCGTAACATGACACTATAAGCCACTACAACCCAATGCATATGACCCATATGATGTTAAATACCTATTAATTATTATGACTAGTTATAACCTAATGCACATGACCCATGACCCATGTTAATTACCCATTGTCACCAGTCATGGATGTGTCATAACATGACACTATAAGCCACCACAACCTAATGCATATGACCCATAAGATGTCAAATACCCATTAATGAATGTGACCAATGATAACCTAATGCACATGACCCATGACCCATGTGAATTAGCCATTATCACCGGTCATGCATGGGTTCCATTACACTATAAGCCACTACAACCTAATGCACATGATTCATAACCTATGCTAATTACCCATTGTTGATCACCAGTCATGTATTAGTTGATAACATGACACTATAAGCCACTACAACACAATGCACATGACCCATGACCCATGTTAATTACCCATTGACACCAGTTATGGATGTGTCATAACATGACACTATAAGAAACTACAACCCAATAAACATGACCCATGACACATGTTAATTACCCATTGTCACCAGTCATGGATGTGTCATAACATGACACTCTAACATTGGATTTTCCCCTTGTTTATATACCAATATACGTCAATCGTTTGTAATACAATTTTCGAACTTTTTCGCAAAATCACTAGGAAATCCGTAGGAAAAACTTATAATTTCCTAGAGATTTCCAACAAACATAACTTCATCCCTAAATTACCTTTTCCCCCTAAAAACCCAATCTCAAATTCTCATTCCCCCCAAAACTAATCGCCCCAAAACTGATAACTTTTTTTTATTTCCCCAATCACTTTCACCCTATTTTTACCTTCCCTCCCCCCCCCCCCAAAAAAACCCACCTCCCTTTTTCATTCACCCAAAAATCAGATCTATTCACTCCTGGCCCGACCTCATGCTTCCACTCAACTCCACTTCTTGCTATTGTTAAGGTTAGCGTATACTCTATCTTTTTTAGTCTATATATCTCATGAAACAATTTGGTATGTTTATACCCAATTTTGACCTAATTATTAGATCTGTTTAACCCAATGTTGACCTAATTTTAATATCAATGGAACAATTGATGGTTACTTCGTAAATTAGTGATAATACCTTGATTTTATCTGTTTATGTATTTTGCAAATTTGATGATTATGCTTAAAATACAATAATTAGGTAATCTTAGAACAACTTTATTGAAATTGATGATTGTGTTGTTTTTGTTGTAACATTCGTGTATGTTTTTATATATAAGTTAAGGTATGAAATCATTAAATGGTACTTAAAACTGGTATGCATTAGGATTTAGGAGTTATACTTAAAACTTATGTATTCTTTATTGTTCTTGTTTACTGTTGTTATATAAAGTATGTGTGGTTTGCTTTTCTATATGTGTGACTTACTTGTATAATTAATTTATTCATAACAAGTGAATGTTTAAATCTTTTACAGTGTGCTCACTTAAAGTATTTATATTAACTATTTATCTCATTCTTTGAGGTTTCAAATACATCATGTCAAAGCAAACATCATCAGGTACCAGCAAAGCTAAAGCTTTTACCGAGGATGGACCTGAAGGTCGACCTCCTAATTGTCCAAGATATCAACCTATAGCTAGACCTCCTAATCGTTTTGTTAGTAGACCGACATGTCATCTTGTTAGTATACCTAAAGGTGTTGGTGCTGGTAGAGGTGGAAGTAGTAATGCTTTTGGTAATGGTGAACAATTTGTAGATGATCGAAGAGATATAAGTAAGTATATTGATGAGGGCAATAGACATATAGTTAGACCAAGAGGTATACATGGTGGTAGAGTTAGGCGTAGTAATGGTTCTGGTAATGGTGACCTGTTTGCAAATGATCTGGTAGACATAGGGCAGGATATAGACGAGGGCAATAAGGACGTGGTTAGATGGAGAGGTATACATAGGGGTAGATGTAGTAGTAGTAGTGCTATTGGGGAAGGTGACCGCATTACAGATGATTACGCGGAGAATGTTGAGGAGGGAATAAATGAGCTTTACATGGAGTCATAACAACGTTGATGTGGCTCAAACATAGTGGACACGCCACCTACTAAATCATCACACGGGATTTGCATTTATCCATATCAGAATGGGTATGTTTTAATGCTTATGACATCTTAACATTATACAAAATGATACTAATGATGACTATTTTTATTGGTTTGATTAGGTACCCTTACCGAGGAACGTGTTCACCGACAAATAACTTTTATCTTCAAGTAAGTTCCTTATAATTTTATCAGCGTTTCCATACAAGGAAGGGATCAGTTTGAGAGTATATTACCACTAGGGCGAAGAATGTAGCGGTAAAACAATTTATCTCATCTTAGTACGAATTGTTTAAGTACTTATTTGTATATTTAAACTAGAATTCTATTTATACCAACAACTCCTATGCTCATCAGTCGAGTGTTGCATCTTCAGAAGCGGTATGTTCATTTTGATTCTAATTTATATCATGTTCTGTTAAAGTAAGTAATAATGGGTCATGTAGTGCTTTTGTGGGTCATAACATATTATCTAATAGGATATAATGGTGAAAGTGTTTCTTAAGATAATATACTAAGTAACCTTTATAGTATCAAATTCAAGTGGCTAAAAAAATTAGCTTGAATAGATAAAATTCAAGTGTCGTATTATAGTATCAATTAATGTAAGTATGTAATAGTCCTTATAGGGCTTATCACTTCCTCGCTAAAGTATCATTCTATAGAATCAATACTTATTAGTTTATAATATTTGCAGGTTGTAAACTTGAAACAACAACTTAAAGACCAAGAAAAGGCATCACATTAACTGGAAAGAGCTGCTAAGGAGCGACAAGATGCTCCCGAGGAGTGGGAAAGGGAAGTAGAACAACGGGTCAAAGTACTAAAGGAGCAAGTGAAATAAATTACTAACATGCTAAAAATGCTTATAATGAACATTGAGGGGTTAAAGTACTGAGGGAGCAAGTGAATATCGTGAGCATATAGGTTTGAAGATTCTATCGTTCAGAAGCAAGAGATAAACTATGGGATGAAATCACAGTACATATATACTATTTTTGAACCCAATACTACATAAGTTTATCTCTGCATTTACATTATGTGCAACTAATTAACAACATTGTGTTAATCTTTGCAACGATATTTTGATGTTGACTTGACATTCAAAAAGCTGATAATGAATCGTCTTGGTCAACTTCTAAGGAATTTTAGAAGGAAATTGAGACAAACATACATATTGCCCAACAAAAAGACACTTTCAAAACTAAATGAAGTCCCGACGAAGTATAGTGCAATTTTAAAAGCCGAAGAATGGGTCAATTTTGTAAAGTACACGACCACCGAGGAATACAAGGTTTTAATTAGTCATTTTTGTTGAAGTTCGTATATCTTTCATAATTTTGTGTTTCCATATATATTAATTCTATACTAGCAGCATTACTACATCTAAACGCCTTATGATTTTGTGTTGCAAGGTGAAATCAGCTGCAGCTAAAATGGTGTGTTCCAAGTCTGTTTATCAGCATACAATGTGACGAGGTGGATACACACTTGTGAAAGAGAAAATGGTAAGATTACACATTTGCACATTTGCACATTTGCACATTTGCACATTTGCATTTAATAGCATCATACTTTCGTTTATATTGGTTTAACTTACATGTGTTATATATATATATATTGATTTCTTAAATGTGACTAAAAGATGCATATGGTCATACTTATTAACACTTTTGGTCACTGTTTGCTTAATTTGTTGTGTGACTAAATATTACAAAAGGCCACACAAACACAAAATTCATGTGGCCATTGGATGAACAATAGTTACACAAAATACACATTTACTTCACTTTAAACACCATATGGTCACACTTATTAACACTTTTGGCCACTTTATACTTAATTGTATGTGACTAAATACCCAAAAAAATATGCTTTGTGTGACTAAATATTACAAAAGGCCACACAAACATAAAATTCATGTGGCCATTGGATGATCAATAGTCACACAAAATACATATTTCTTCACTTTAAACAGCATATGGTCACACTTATTAACACTTTTGGCCACTTTATGCTTAATTGTATGTGACTAAATACCCAAAAAAACATGCTTTATGTGACTAAATATTACAAAAGGCCACACAAACATAAAATTCATGTGGCCATTGGATGATCAATAGTCACATAAAATACATATTTCTTCCCTAAACACATATGGCGACACTTATGAACACTTTTGGCACTTTATGCTTAATTGTATGAGACTAATACTCAAAAACATCTTTGTGGTGACTAAATATTAAAAAGCCACACAAACGATAAAAATCAATGTGGCCATATGATGATCATAGTCCTATAACATAAACACACATTTCTCATTTAAACAGCATATGGTCACACTTATTAACACTTTTGGCCACTTTATGCTTAATTGTATGTGACTAAATACTCAAAAAACATGCTTTGTGTGACTAAATATTACAAAAGGCCACACAAACATAAAATTCATGTGGCCATTGGATGATCAATAGTCACACAAAATACACTTTTACTTCACTTTAAACACCATATGGTCACACTTATTAACACTTTTGGCCACTTTATGCTTAATTGTATGTGACTAATTATAAAAAACATGCTTTGTGTGAATAAATATTACAAAAGGCTACACAAATATAAAATTCATGTGGCCATTGGATGAACAATAGTCACACAAAATACACTTTTACTTCACTTTAAACACCATATGGTCACACTTATTAACACTTTTGGCCACTTTATGTTTAATTGTATGTGACTAAATATAAAAAAACATGCTTTGTGTGACTAAATATTACAAAAGGCCACACAAACATAAAATCATTGGCCATTGGATGAAAAATTGTCACACAAAATACACTTTTACTTCACTTTAAACACCATATGGTCACACTTATTAACAGTTTTGGCCAATTTACGCCTAATTGTATGTGACTAAATATATAAAAAACAAACTTTGTGTGACTATACAGTGTTTACGATCACTAATACTGATTAATCCAACTAAATTTGTACCTAATTAGTCACATATGTAAAGGTTTTGGTCATTGTTTTTTAATGGATATGGACACTAGCTCAAAAATATGACCGTAGGTACCCTACGGTCACGCGACCTTTAGTCACGCACACTCGAAAAATCATGTGTGACTATATGTATATCGTCACACTTTTTTGGTGTAGCCAAATCCACTTTGTGTTCTAGTGTGAGCATATCCCAATAGCTCACGATTGCCAATATCATAAATAAATATACTAGCTAAGGTTAGCGTCTAGCAACACGTCAATGCTCTCAGAAATACGTGAGTGTAGTTTTATAAACGTATTAGTTTAAATGGTTTATTCTTAATCATTCTTTCGTTTCAGATACTTTGTTAAAATTGATATGGATCTAAGCCATCCCATTATTTAACTATTTTGTTTCTCGATATACATATTGAACAAGATTACTAAACTAATCAAGATTCATCTTAATTAAATTTGAGTGCGGCCACACAAACATCTGATCAATTTATCAAGGAGCCCAATAGTATCTTACTCTAGTAACACATGGAGGAACAAATCCTAATTTGACTACATGTGTCATTCATGTGCTTTACAACACTTCTAAAAATAGCCTTTATAATTACCTTATTCAGAATAGCGTTTAACTATAATCAAGAAATGTCATCCATACATGTCGTATTTACTTTCATCTCAAGTCTGGTAACTAATAAAATACAACCATTTGTGAGATTCACTTATTGCCGCCGAACCATAAAGTGAATACTCACAGGTTAGGGTAGTCCAATATTCATAGCCAGTGAATAACATATGAGTTTGGCAGACACATCTTTCAAATATTCAAAAAATATTAACAACCGCTTATATTTGTCTTAATTCAACAATACTCCCGTATCATTGACCGACAATTGACAACTTAAGAATATATAAATTTATTAATTGATTTAAACATGCAAATATAGAACACAGTAGTATAAATAAAAATGATCATACCTGACATATCAATTCATTATTTAATACAAGTGCTTATAATTTATTATCCAAATACTAAATAGATCAATGCATGATGGTCCTAGTTGAATATTCATACCTTTAATAACGACGGTCGCACTTGTTGACAAGACATAGCTTTCATGAACAAGTCAACTAGATTATGATCTTTCGGAATTTTAAGAATACTTATTTCAAAAATTCACAAATAGTAAAGATTTTTTAATAATGCAATGATTGTCGTTTTTTATGTGTGCACTCCAACACAAGTATCACTATATGAGTATTGCCACACTACATTACATAAGGTGTATGACATCAACAAAACACGTGTTGGAGATAGTCATCTTAACAGCTTCTCAAACTATAAAGCTTTCTTGTTCTTTTAATGTATAATGCAACTGTGCTCTCAGTCGAGCATGTCTAGTCAACAGTTGTTATCATCCATGATGAAATCCTTCCACGACTAGGATTAAGTGTCATCTTTATCAAACAAGCATTAGTGTATACAAACAAAACTAAGCTCCTTATCTAAAATCCGTAAATGATAAACATTCTATTGGTAATGTTTGGCACCCTCATGAACTCCAAGTTCGTTGGCTATGATAATTACACCATAATATTTGGATGATAATTACACCATAATAGTCGCAATATTTATTTAATTACTAGGGTGTAGGGACAATACCAAGTCCAGGAATTAATTTTCTAATCCAAACAAGTTCCATTAGTATATTTATTTCAATAGTTATATAACGTCATTTACTTAGATACCAATGTTATTAAATCATCTTGCACTTGTGCAAATGATACAACTAAGCCCTATACACAATATGATGTACATAATGAATTCAATCTCATAAAGAGAGATATTTTAGTTAACAATCGCTCAATGACAAGTCATGTTATGTGATACTTATTAACCACATATATTTATTTAAAAAAACATATTCCAAGGTTGTATGCTTTATTTTCTAAATCATTCAAGAGAAACTTTATTCCAAGCTAGGAGGAGATCAAATCTAGCTTAAATGGAAAGTTGTTTCTCATGTTATACAACACATGTGATTTAAAGAAAACAAACATAGTGGTCCCACTAACTTTCAGGTGTACTTATGAGATATCTTAGTTCTAATTAAAAATAAATCATTGATTTAATAATTAAACTTAAGATTCAGCTCCTAGATATGTGCTTTGATCAATACTTGGATTCTTGCATTTTGTACACTTTCTAAAGATTATTTGAATTCATAAACCCTTTTGATTACACACCATCCTCGCAAAGGTAATAGTTCAATGAAAGAGCTTTTAAATTCCATTTCTATATTTCATATTTATATAAACAAGTATGACAATTAATCATATTTATATAATTAATGAGTGTAGAAAGGAAAATTTGATTACAGTCAATTATTTAATTATGAGTAAAAATCCTGTCACAGTGCATTCATTAAATATGTGTACAATTTTGTCCATATGAGTCTTTTCTCCTAACAACTCATCTTTAACCTTACAAATTAACCGATTGGTAAAAGATCAATCAAGTTCCAAAATTGATTATCTTTCTTGGACAAAATCTTAGCATTTATAGTTTGAGTCATTCATTAAATTAAAGATCTAACAATCTATCTCTATACTTATTAGGTTCACCATGATCCTCTAACTTATATTCCTTAACATTGATATAAAAACATATCACTCAGGTAGTTAAGATATCCTTGCGGATCTATGAATGAGAGTTACATCAATATTTGGTTCATCATTTACATGTTTAGCCTCAGTATGACATTCACTAGTGTATTTAGAAGGTTATGTATTTTTTTTATTGTATCTCTTCTAAATATGTGGATGCTCCCACTTGCTTCTTGTAAAAAGAGACAATTCTCTAAATACCTAACATCTTGAGCAATAATAAATTGTTCTCATTTGGGACATACAAAATACATTGACGGTTTTTAACTCTAGTTTGTTAACAACACGCTCCAAGATTTTTTTGACAAATTCATAACTTCAATTAAGACTTAATGGGATTCATCCCATTTCATACATTGATGGTGTCTTAGTTACCTTTTAGATTGGAGTCATATTGAGTATATCTATGACATACTTAATTTACCAACCTTGATAGATTTAGAGGTAGAGTAGTTAAAGTTATCGAAACATCAAACAATTACATATAAGTTTGATTTAACATTGTAGACATACGATACAGATGTGGTATTCTACGAGTATTAGTATTGTGAGACTCTAATATAATTCCTTAAATAACTTAATACTCTTTAGGTCACATACTTGTTAATTGTGTCAAACCGAATAGAATATACAATATTTTAAAACCAATTGCCTTCTGTAACATATACGTCTTTGAATAGTTCAAGGACTCTATGTACACGTAAGAAGACATAACACGTTAACTATACGATATAAGTCTTTGAATAATTTAAGGACTTCATGTTCATGTCCTCACAAGAAGACATAACAAGTTATGTTAGGTTTATGAAAAAGACTCGGTCACCTCGTGTATCGTTTAGAATAGCATAGCTCGTAGTCCGGTAGTTATCGTAATACTTATGGAATTAGGCCGGGTCTTTTACCCACATGTAAGCCCACTCCATAACCCATTAGGGGCATCCATAACATTGTATTTATACCTCCTTTCTAGCTATGGGAAGGGGTTGGTTGTTTATTCTATCATACACACACATAAGGTGTATTTTCTCTCATTAGAACTCACTTTCTCTCTCTAAGATAAATTGGCCAACCCTTAGATCATTCATTGTGTTATGAGATCCAATATCCTACAATTGGTATCAGAGCCCATGAGATGATTAGGTAGATTGTGGGTGCATTTTCTTGGTTAGAGTAGATCAAAAGTTTAGTTTTTGAAGGCTTATGGTCTCATTCTTGACACTCTTTGATTCTCGTATTTGTGGTGTTAAAGTTGGTGTTTTTATAGTTGTTATAGCCTTCTAGGATCAAGTTGTACAAAAGAAACCAAGCAAAAACGTTCAAAAGGGTGATTTTTAGGTGTTTTTAGGTGGAAAAAGTCGTATTTTTCATCACTGCGTTTTGCCCCTCTGGCAAAATTCTTCATTACGTTTTGTCTCCTGCGTTTTGTCAGAAAAAGGACACTGCATTTTGTCATTTTGTGAAGGATAAAAGTATTACGTTTTGTCTTATTAGGGACTGCATTTTGACTACTGCGTTTTGTCTCTACGTTTTGTGTCACTGCGTTTTGTCTCAAGATCCTGCGTTTTGGTCACTGTGTTTTGTCTGACTTCACTGCGTTTTGTGTCCAGTGATTTGTCTATAAAGGTTGTGATATGTCTACTCCGTTTTGCCTAATTTGAAGACCAATACTGCGTTTTTCTTAGGAGCAACTCTGCCTAACTCATTTCTTGACTGCGTTTTGTCTCAAGACTTAACTGCGTTTTGTCCAAGGCTCTTCATTGCGTTTTGGTAGAAAGAAACTCTGGCAAAATTTTCTTCTTCACTGCGTTTTGTCTAAGACTCTTCACTGCGTTTTGCTTATGTCA
>BQNB010028921.1:0-29006 GCA_026074375.1 Tanacetum coccineum
TCTCAAACCTAGGTGTGGGAGCAGTAAGTAGTAACCTCTTTCGAGGTGGCAACTCAGCCTCGGGTATGTCAGCTATGCGGCTAGTGGATGGTGCAGGTAATGGTAATGGGTGATGGGAGGGTGGTGATGGAATATGGGGAAGTGGTGATGATAATAGAGTGAGTGGAGATGGTGGTGGAGTAGGTAAGGTAAAAAGTCTAGCAACCTCTTCCTCGGAAGGAAACGGTATATGTGTCTGGGTTCGAACAGACATCCTAGAAGTAGTACGGTATGCGGGTGGTGGTGGTGGTGGTGTAGCCGCAGACTCATCGGTCTCAAACGGCTTTGTCTCCTCAGCGGAGGAGACAAGACCAACAGCTGATAAAGCAACAGCAGGAGATAGGTGCTCCTCCTCCTCCTCCTCGTCATCATCTGAGGACTCCTCCTCTTCCTCATCCTCCTCATCATCATTTGTATTAGCAGCATAATCAATCAGATCCTCCTCAGAATCCTCCTCCGGATCTTCTTCCGGATCAGACTCAGCAATGTAGCCCGGCGATAGGGCTGATGGAGAAGTATCAACGGCATAAGGCTGATTCTCAATCTGGATGTCATCATCTGACGGCACGTGGTACTCCAGGTAAACTGGCTCTGGAATGTACACTGGTATATGATGCTCTATCTCCATAGGGTCAGGCACATAAGCAGGTGACAATGGTGCTGCCTGCCCTTGTTAGGCAACCTCCTCGTGGGGGTCCATCTCAGGAAGCTCGTCGGCATTCATAAGTGGAATACCCCATGATGGTCCATCCGAATCAGAAGATATGGACGTATAGGTAACTGCAGAAGATGCGTTGTCTGATGACATGACTAATCTATAACAATAATATAAACTTATATAAGTATAATATATAAGATATGTATAGTAATATACATAATATAATATAAACACGTATATAGATCATGAAAGCATCTAGTATAACCAACTAACGCAACTCAATAGTGTATGTATGCCCCGTGAAAAACTTTTGTATGATGCAATGTTTGTGAAAATGGTTATAGTCTAAGTAAAAACATTTAACCTGGTTCTCTATAACCTTGGATCAAGATACCAATCTGTAACACCCCCAAATTGAGTCATGGCAGAATAAGGGTCATGGAGTGTTACTTCATAGATCAATAGCACAAGATATGAGAACGACCTCTATATGAGTCGTTTGAAAATGATACATTGGATTTAATAAATTGTTTGTTACAAAAGCTCATAGCTTAACTTGTTCATCCTTGAAAAATGTAAAGATTTTAATATATAACAAATATTCCAAAATGTAATGCACTTAAATCTCCAGGCAAAATGACTCTCAAAATGATGACTACCAATGTATCTTTGTTTCTTGTACCTTATTGACCTGAGAAAAACATGCTTTAAAACGTCAACATAAAGTTGGTGAATTCATAAGCTTAAGTAATGTATAAAGTAGGACTGCAAGATTTCCAAGTGTATGATAAAGTAACCAATACAGTATCAAAAAGAAATTTATGAAATGCACTAAGCTCATGACACTGAAGCTCAACATATATGTGTGCAAATTAATGCCAATAATGTGCCCGTGTAGATGTTCAACCCGCAACATCCAAACTGTTCCGACATGCTATACATTCGTCGTTTCGATACGTCCAAAACTAATGAGCGCTACTCACCCGAACGAGGATGTCAATCCCAAATAGATCTATTCATAACACTCGCGCTCGCAAACCAGCAATTAACAGCTCATGATTCATGGGCAATAGTGGGTTAAAGCTACTTAGGCAAACTCGTGATTTGATTTAAAGTGTACTTGCGTCCAATTATAAAAACAATGCATGTTTCTCACCCCAAAGTTGTAAATCTATATAATAGTATAAAAGCGGGGCTATGAACTCACCTCAGGTGAATGAAGGGATAATGAATATCAAATGAGTAAACACGTCACGTAGACCGAATGCAACCTAATTAAATATATGTCGTATAAGTATAATGTATTTAATATAATGCGGCATCACAAGTTATAGTGTTATATCACCACCTAAACTCTTTGTTTATTTTATAAAATTAAACAATATAAATTTGTATCTTAAAAAATAAATGTCCACGTAATTGTATGTGCAAAAATAGTATATAATTATTCTCCAAAAACACTTGATTTAATGTTTTTATTACTTACATAATGTTATCGTATAAATAGTTCGACCGTCTTGTAAAATAATATTTATAACGTTAAAACTTGTATAGATATTATATAAGTGATTCCAAAATGTTTCGTAAATCTTAAAAGAAAAAACGAACCAACACTATTCATGTGTAAATTAAAAAAAAAAACGAGCCAACACTATTCATGTCAGGAAAAAGTGCACAAGTATAAAATATTGCGTATCTTTCTCGTTTTAACTCCGTTTTATACGTTCTTTACGTCCACGGTTTCGTATTAAGATAATTTATCAAAATATTATATTTATAATATTTTTGTTACTGATGAACAGTAACTTTTTACTGTTTATAAATTATATAAAACTATTTTTATATATTTAGTTATCGTAATCTCGCAAAAATCATAACTTGCTCATTTTAATTCCGTTTTTAGTGATTCTTTCGAGCACGTCTTCGTAATTAAAAGTTCTATCTAAAAAAATATTTTCCAAAAAGCTTCTGTTATGAACAGCAATTTATTTTTATAAAATTATTTTTATAAAAGCATTTATTATTGTAAACTTGTAAATGGCGTATCTTCTTCGTTATAGCTCGGTTTTTCGAGTTCTTTATATGCTTACGATCCTCATAACATATAGTATTTTAATAAAATATAAAATAAATACTTTATTTTCGAATTTAAAACAGAAGGTTTGGTGATTTTATAAAGTTTTATAAACTTGTTTTTAGAAGTTTTAACTTAAATAAGATGGCTATAAGTCCTCTATAATATTTCCTACTATAAGTACCATATATTTTAAGTCCTCTAGTCCATCATTTGTCCAAGTAATGTGTCATGATAAGTTCTATATATACATAACTTTGTATTTAAACTTTGAATAAGTATTTTATCCATGAAGTTTATAAGTTAAACCATAACCATAATAAGTGTGTTCTTATCATTTTAAGCATTATTTCACTACAAAATACATAGGTTTGAATATCATATATGTATACTTTAGTTTGTAAACTTATAAAAACAAAACCCTAAACGGTGATTTAACAAGATAACTAGTATGCAAAATATGAAAGTAGAGTATTGAAAAGATTAAGGTTTAGAAGACCTTAGGCAAGAGTAGGATGATGAAGGTCACAATATAAACCCAAAAAATCAAAACTCTAAATGATACCCTAATGAGAAAACCCTAACTTTGATCTTGTATAAACCTTGTTAAAATGATTACCCAAGCTTACAAAATACTTCCAAATACCTTAAATAATACCCTTGATTACTTGTATATTTGGTCTTTATATTTAGGGTGTGCCATGGGTTTGAGAGAGAAACAAAGAGATAGTTTGAGTTTTTCTAGTAATGAAAGTGAATGAATGAAGAACTAGTATAATCCTTTCTTATATATGCAAGAGTAGTCAAAGTTTACATATTAGCAAGACCAAGACCAGTTATAATGAGTGAGATAAGAGGTGTGGGGGTTGGGGACGGTTGCAAGGGAGGAAAATGGGGAAACATGTTGGCCAAAATCTAGCTACAAGTATACTAGTTAGCTAGGAAGTCTTAAGAGATATTTTGTGTCCTATGGTCTTTGTGTTTGACGTGATTTAAGGGGAGGGAGAGAGCCAAAAATTACTTTGATAATTTTAGGAGAAGTATACTAGGAATACTTGTAGTTTAGGAAGTTCAGATAGGTATTGGTGCTCTCGGGTATGCCTAAATGTATTTAATTGCAAAACATAAACGATTTACGTATCCAATGAAAATAAAATATAAAAAGTTGATTATTACATTCGTAAAATTAATATAATGCTTGCTTGACGTAAACTTTAATTTGTTTGGTGCCCGTTTACGTTGAATGATGATTTTTAGTTTACGCGATTTAACTAAACGATAAAAATTAAAAGCAAACGCGTAAAACTCTAAAAATAAATAATGAGAAATATTGAGTCGTAAAATGACCTGAAAATACGGATTGTTACAGTCTTCCCGTGTTAAAGGAGCCTTATCCGCAAGGCTCAAGATGCGGCACTTGTCGAGGGTGCGGTTTTTATGAAGAGGTGCGGATACTTCTTCCGGAATCGATCTTCACGTTCCCATGTGAACTCAAGACCTCTCATGGAGTTCCATCGAACCTTAATGATGGGAATACGACTTTGCTTTAACCGCTTAACTTCACGATCCATAATTTCCACTGGTTCTTCAACAAAGTGGAGTTTATCATCAATGTGTATTTCATCCAACGGAATTGCCAATGGCTCGTCGGATTAACACTTCTTTAAATTGGATACATGAAATGTACTATGGACCCTGCTTACTTGTTGTGGAAGTTCAAGTTTGTAAGCAACGGTTCCCACTTTGGCTAACCCCTTGAAAGGTCCAATATATCTCGGGTTCAACTTCCCCCGTTTGCCAAAACGTATAACTCCTTTTCGAGGTGATACCTTCAACATGACTCGGTTACCAACTTGAAATTCTAAAGGCTTACGCCTTACATCGGCGTAACTCTTATGGCGATCACGAGCAGCTTAAATTCTTTGTTAGATTTGAATAATCTTCTCGGTTGTCTCATGAATAAGTTTTGGACCGGTGAGCTGAGCCTCTCCGACCTTGGCTCAACAAACAGGTGATCGACACTTCTGACCATAAAGTGCCTTGAATAGGGCAGCTTTAATACTAGCATGATAACTATTGTTGTATGAAAATTCAATCAGTGGTAAGTGTCTTTCCCAACCATTCCCAAAATCTATCACGCAAGCGCGTAACATATCTTATAGTGTCTGAATAGTTCTTTTGCTTTGTCCATCAGTCTCCGGATGGTATGCCGTACTCATATCCAAATGAGTACCCAAAGCCTTCTGATATGCCCTCTATAAGTTTGACGTAAACCTACCATTACGGTCGCAAATGATCGAGACTGGCATTCTATGTCTCGTGACCACTTCTTTCAAGTACAGTCTTGCCAATTTGTTTATGGAGTCATTTTCTCTCATCGGTAAGAAGTGTGCAAACTTGGTAAGTCGATCAACAATTACCCAAATGGTATCGTTACCATTTGACGTCTTTGGGAGCTTGGTGACAAAATCCATAATGATATTGTCCTACTTCCATTGAGGAATCTCAGGTTGCACCAACAAACCAAATGGTCTTTGGTATTCAGCTTTGACCTTTAAACACGTCAAACACTTGCTAACATATGTGGCAATGTCGGCTTTCATGTCAGGCCACCAGTATAATTGCTTCATATCTGGGTACATCTTGTCGGAACCCGGATGAACAGAATATTTCAACTTGTGGGACTCATTCATAATTAGAGTCCTTAGATCACCGTAGCACGGTAACCAACTTCTATTATTTAAGTCTAGTGTTCCGTCAGCACGTGGTTCTAACTTTTCCTTCCTGGGGTTTTCTGATCCCCCTAGAGTTTCAACCAACATACCTCTCACATCTTCAGCTTCAAGGTTTTTTGGTTTTCTTGCCTCTGTCTGAGCTTCCAAAATTTGTTTGTAGATCCAAAATAACAGTCATAACTAAGGCTCAAACCCGTAATGGCTTAATTCGTTCTTTCCTACTCAAAGTGTCAGACACTACATTTACCTTCCCCGGGTGATAACGAATCTCACACTCGTAATCACTGAGCAATTCTAACCAACGACGTTGTCTCATGTTCAATTCATTCTGATCAAGGATGTGTTGTAACTACTAAGCTTTATGGTATTGCGTAGACGTTTGAATGAGGTGATTTGGTATGTTCCTTAACAGCGAGTAAATTTGTTAGTGGATCGTCCTAGAGTGATTAGGGATGCATCTTGACTTTTTGACCTAGAATTTGGTGTAAGGTGATGCCAACTCTATGCGGTAGAGTGGTGTAAAGGTCGACTTAGTCACTATGATTACTAATTCGATTTCTCGTGACAGGCATGTTTTATGGATACGCACACAAATTTTTGGCTTTAATGAGATATAAGTAGAAAATTGATTTTTGACAAAAGGTTTTGAGGTGACTACTCCCAGTATGGGCTTGGTCACTTCATGAATTAATACAATAGGTGATCAGCCCATGCATAATTGAGGGTTAACGATGCAATGCTCATTTTCGTCAAATTTACGTTATGTATATGGTAGAAAAAAATGGTTTTATAGGGTGACACAAGATGGAAACAACATAGTCTATTGGATGACAACCAAATGGTTTTCAAAATAATCGTAGGTTGGTTGATAGTTAAATGGTTCATGGGATGATAGTAAAATGATTAATGGGTTGCAAACAAAGTGTTTTCATAGTAACAAATTGATTTATAGGGTGGTAGTAACGTGGTTTTTAAGCTGATTGCAAAATAGTACATAAGATGTCAAGTAGATAATTCATAAGATGGTGAAAAGAAAATTGTAAAAATGATAGTAAGTTTGTTTATAATATAATGACGAAATAGCTTTTAATTTACCAAACAATAGTTGAATAGTGTATAAGTGATGGTAAATTTGTTCATAAAAGACTAGTGAAATAGTTTATAAGTTTTAGCAAAAAGTTTCATAAGGTAATGGTAAAACAATCTTTCATGGTAATAACAAAATAGGTTATTAGGTAATAGCAAAATGATTTTTATGCGATGGTGAGAACGTAGTTTATAAGGGGTATTTTACCAGACGATGGTAACATAGTTTATTACAATAGTAAGATAGTTTTCAAAGCGATAGTAAAACAATTTATAGAATGAGGGTTTATTATCCGATAGTGAAATGATTTATTTATGATGGTAAGACAATTTATTACAATAGTGGAATAGTTTATAAGGCGATTGCGAAATAGTTTATAAAATGTTAGTTCATTTGACGATAGTAGGATGATGATTAGTAAAATAGTTTATCATGTGGTAGCGAAATGGTTTATAATGTAGTTGTAACAATGTTTGAAGGGTTATAATTGTTTTAGGGATTGGTTTGCATAAATAAATAGAGAGTAATTTCGACAAGGTTTTCAACGACACATAAGTTTGATAGATAATTTAAATCATCCACGCGTACAACGAAATTCAAAAGGAAGTACAACACAAATTCATATTGGAATTAAAGTCTAAGAAAGTTTCCGCTTAGGGTTCACTAGGTAATACATGAGGGTCTCTCCTTAAACATCGACATTATTTGCTACGACACTTGAGTCTCCGAGTGCTTTTTCTTTCCAGTACTCGTTCACACGTTTCTAAAACTTTTACATTGGACATTTAATCTTGTAATATCCTAGCATTCCACACTCATAACAGGTAACTTCAGCTTTCTGTTTTGCCACTGAGGGGCTCTGTTTTGCTCTAAGGACTAGGGTCCTACAATACCTAGTTTGATGACCAAATCGTTTGCAATTGCCACATTTTGCTGCACACGGGCCAGTGTGGTGGAACATGCACTTGTTACATAATGGTAGATTTCCAGCATAGCCTTTCTTGTTGCTTGGCCTGGCAGTGTGTGCTATAATCACCTTAGGCTCTTTGCTTTATTGTTGTCTAGAGCTTCCCTTGTGGTCACCTTCCCACTTCCTCTTGTTGCTAGTATCATCTGCTATCTTTTCTTCCTGCTGTTTGATATGGTTCATTGACTCGCGAGCCATGCGGGTCTTTGTCTCATAGATAACAATAGTCTCGATAGCATTAGCCACTCGCTGGCTATAATCTGCTAGACTTCCGCAAAACTCATCCCTTGATTTGTGGTTGTCATCGTTTCCTGAAGACCACAAGGAATAAAATGTATATGAAATTTCATCCAAAGGAAAATCATGACACTCCATGATCACAACATATATGTAAAGTGAGACTACGTCATGCAGAGGTATAAAATAAAAGCAACCATGGCATAAATAAATCAACATCATACAGTAGCATGATCATAACCAACAATGTAGGTTAATACTTAATACATCGTTTTACCTGAATAAAAGAGTACAAGCTTTTCATTAACGCTACCAACCGAGTTTTACTCAAGTTTAGTGGGATACAATACAAAAGGAGCTACACGAACTAATCTATCTGTCTATGGGCTAGGGTGCCTCTCAAGATTCTTGAAGCTAGCCTCTATGTTATCCTTAAGTGACTTAATATTCTCTGGTAGTAGTGATACTGATGGTGGTAGTGATGATGAAGGTAGTGCAGCAGCAAACTCGGCAATGCGTGCCTTAACTGATGGTGATGGTGGAGTATAAGGTCGAACATACATCCGTGCTGTATGGGGTTTGGTCTCAAAAAACAAGATGATATGGTATAGAGAGGTGGGTGGTGTAGAAGCAGACTCATCAGTCTCAAATGTCTCTGTATCCTCAGCTTGAGGGGACAGGATCATCTATAGGTATAGCAGAAGAGTCGACCGGAGCTAGGTGCTCCTCCTCCTCCTCGTCCTCCTCAACATCATCATCATCGTCGTCATCATCAGATGACTCATCATTATCATTGTCTCCTCTGTCGACAGGATAGTCAGCAGGATCCTCCTTAGGGTCCTCCTCATCCTCCTCCAGATCGGAGTCAGCAATATAGCCCGGTGATAGGGCTGTAGGTGAGGCATCAGCAGGTAGAGGCTGATCCTTTATCGGTGCCTCAGCATCGGATGGCACTAAGTACTCTGGGTACTCAGGCTCAGGTACGTAAACTGGCGAAGATGGGTGCTCAGGACCAGGCACATAGTCAGGAGATGGTGGTGCCTCCTCATGTGCCTCTATCTCCTCATCAGAAACCTACTGGAATCTCTATGACTCAGAATCAGTATAGACAGACGTGTAGGTAACCGTTGATGATGAAGACATGACTGCTTGCAACATGCAAAATTAAACTTATATAAGTATATTATATAAGACCGGTATGGTATTTACGTAATATAACATAAACACGTATATAGATCATGAAAGCATCTAGTATAACCAACTAATGCAACTCAATAGTGTATGTATGTCCCGTTAAAACATTTGTATGATGCAATGTTTGTGAAAACGGTTATAGTCTAAGCAAAACATTTGACCTGGTTCTCTATAACCTTGGCTCTAGATACCAATCTGTAACTCCCCCAAATAGGGTCGTAGCAGAATATGGGTTTGAGAGTGTTACTTTATAGATCAATAGCACAAGATATGAGAACGACCTCTATATGAGTCGTTTGAAAATGATACATTGGATTAAATAAATCGTTTGTTACAAAAGCCCATAGCTTAACTTGTTCATCCTTGAAAAATGTAAAGATTTTAATATATAACAAATATTCCAAAATGTAATGCACTTAAATCTCCATGCAAAATGACTCCCAAAATGATGACCACCAATGTATCCTTGTTTCTTGTACCTTATTGACCTGAGAAAAACATGCTTTAAAACGTCAACATAAAGTTGGTGAATTCACAGGTTTAAGTAATGTATAAAGTAGGACTGCAAGATTTCTAAGTGTATGATAAAGTAACCAATACAATATCAAAAAGAAATTTATGAAATGCACTAAGCTCGTGACACTGAAGCTCAACATATATGTGTGCAAATTAATGCCAATAATGTGCCTGTGTAGATGTTTAACCCGCAACATCCAAATTGTTCCGACATGGTATACATTCGTCGTTTCGGTACGACCGAAACTAGTGAGTGCTACTCACCCGAACGGGGATGTCAATCCCAAATAGATCTATTCATAACACTCGCGCTCACAAACCAACAAGTAACAGTACATGATTTATAGGCAATAGTGGGTTATATCTACTTAGGCAAACTCGTAATTTGATTTAAAGTGTACTTGCGTCCAATTGTAAAAAACAGTGCATGTTTCTCACCATAAAGTTGTAAATCAATATAATAGTATAAAAGCGGGGCTATGAACTCACCTCAAGTAAATGAAGGGATAATGAATATCAAATGAGTAAACACGTCACGTAGACCGAATGCAACCTAATTAAATATAGGTCGTATAAGTATAATGTATTTAATATAATGCGACATTACAAGTTATAACGTTATATCACCACCTAAACTCTTTGTTTAATAATATAAATTTGTATCTTGAAAAATAAATGTCCACGTAATTGTATGTGCATAAATAGTATACTTGTCTAATAATTTAATTATTCGCCAAAAACACTTGATTTAATGTTTTTATTACTTACATAATGTTATCGTATAAATAGTTTGATCGTCTTGTAAAATAATATTTATAAGGTTAAAACTTGTATAGATATTATATAAGTGATTCCAAAATGTTTCGTAAATCTTAAAAAAAAAACGAACCAACACTATTCATGTCAGGAAATAGTGCACAAGTATAAAATAGTGCGTATCTTTCTCGTTTTAACTCCGTTTTATACGTTCTTTACGTCCACGGTTTAATATTAAGAAAATCTATCAAAATATTATATTTATAATATTTTTGTTACTGATAAACAGTAACTTTTTACTAATTAACAATAACTTTTTACTGTTTATAAATTCTATAAAACTATTTTTATATATTTAATTATCGTAATCCCGTAAAAGTCATAATTTACTTATTGGAATTCCGTTTTTAGTGATTCTTTCGAGCACGTCTTCGTAATTAAAAGTTCTATCTAAATAAAATAGTTTCCAAAAAGTTTTTGTAATGAACAGTAATTTATTTTTATAAAAGCATTTATTATTGTAAACTTGTAAATGACGTATCTTCTTCGTTATAGCTTGGATTTTCGAGTTCTTTATATGCTTACGATCCTCATTACATGTAGTACCTTAATAAAATATAAAATAAATAATTTATTTTCTAATTTAAAACAGAAGGTTTGATGATTTTTATAAAGTTTTATAAACTTGTTTTTAGAAGTTTTAACTTAAATAAGATGGCTACAAGTCCTCTACAATATTTCCTACTACAAGTCCCATATATTTTAAGTCCTCTAGTCCACCATTTGTCTAAGTAATGTTTCATGATAAGTTCTATATATATAAATAACTTTGTATTTAAACTTTCAACAAGTATTTTATCCATGAAGTTTAAAAGTTAGACCATAACCATAATAAGTGTGTTCTTTGCATTTTAAGCATTATTTCACTACAAAATACATATGTTTGAATATCATATATGTACACTTTAGTTTGTAAACTCATATATGTACAATATAAAGCCTAAAAACCAAAACTCCAAATGAAACCCTAATGAGAAAACCCTAACTTTGATCTTGTATCAAACCCTAGTTAAATTGATTACCCCAAGCTCTCTCCAAAAATACTTAAAATACCTTAAAATTATTTACCTCATGATTACTTGTATGCTTGCTAGAAAGAAAAAAAAATTACAATTTGGTCTTTGTATTTAGGGTGTGCCGTGGGTTTGAGAGAGGAACAAAGAGATAGTTTGAGTTTTTCTAGTAATGAAAGTGAATGAATGAAGAACTAGTATAATCCTTTCTTATATATGCAAGAGTAGTCAAAGTTACTATTAGCAAGACCAAGACCAAGTTATATAAGTGAAATAAGAAGGGGGGGGGGACGGTTGCAAGGGAGGAAAAGGGGGAAACATGTTGGCCAAAATCTAGCTACAAGTGTACTAGTTAGCTAAAAAGTCTTAAGAGATATTTTAAGTCCTATGGTCTTTGTGTTTGCCGTGATTTAGGGGGAGGGAGAGAGCCAAAATTTCTTTAATAATTTTAGGAGAAGTATACTAGGAATACTTGTAGTTTAGGAAGTTTAGATAGGTATTGGTGCTCCCGAGTATGCCTAAATTTATTTAATTGCGAAACGTAAACGCTTTACGTATCCAATAAAAATAAAATATAAAAAGTTGATTATTACATTCGTAAAAATAATATAATGCTTGCTTGACGTAAACTTTAATTTGTTTGGTGCCCGTTTACGTTGAATGATGATTTTTAGTTTACGCGATTTAACTAAACGATAAAAATTAAAAGCAAACGCGTAAAACTCTAAAAATAAATAATGAGAAATATTGAGTCGTAAAATGACCAGAAAATACGGATTGTTACACGACAAAACCACGCATACACATCCGTAACGACGGAATAGACACACATGATTGCTCACTCCTTAACTCAAACAAGCTAAAGGTATAATATCTAAGGGTGATCCTCACATTTTAGGGGTGGAATTTAAGGGTTTTTGTGCTAGTCATATAAATTCCTATCCATGAGACGCTATTAATACTTAGTTTTCATCGGTATGTGTCATAAAAAATTTAAATTTGGGTTAAAATCACCTCTTATGTTATGTTTTAATAAATTCTATCAACCATATAAGGGGCAAGGTAGTGTGCAGACTGTTACCCTATGGTATCTTTTCTACACAATCATGTTTCCCTAGACATATCAACAGCGATACAGACAAAAGCTGGTTTTCTAAGACCTAACATGCATATTCATCACAAGAAGCAACACCATTAAGATCTACATTCTAGGTTTTATACAATCATAAATGAACACAATAAGGGGTTTAGCCAAGCATGTTAAAGATAAAGCAAGAACAATAATGAATCACACAACAAGACATATTGAATGATTAAGTAAGTATTACTTGATTAAAACATGAATTAAAGGAGTTACAATAGGGTTTTGAGGCCCTAAAATCATCCTAAATAGCTGCCAAACGAACTAGGCTTCGTCCCTTTACTTTACTCTAAAGTTACACACTTAAAACCTTAAAAACAGATTTGTATATATAGATAAATCACAGCATGATAACTATTGTTGTATGAAAATTCAATAAGTGGTAAGTGTCTTTCCCAACCATTCCTAAAATCTATCACGCAAGCGCGTAACATATCTTATAGTGTCTGAATGGTTCTTTTTCTTTTGTCCAACGTCTCTCTCCGGATGGTAAAGCATACTTTATATCCAAACGAGTACCCAAAGCCTTCTGATATGCCCTCCATAAGTTTGACGTAAACCTACCGTCACGGTCGTAAATGATCGAGACTGGCATTCCATGTCTCGTGACCACTTCTTTCAAGTACAGTCTTGCCAATTTGTCCATGGAGTCATTTTCTCTCATCGATAAGAAGTGTGCAAACTTGGTAAGTCGATCAACAATTACCCAAATGGTATCGTTACCATTTGACGTCTTTGGGAGCTTGGTGACAAAATCCATAATGATATTGTCCAACTTCCATTGAGGAATCTGAGGTTGTACCAACAAACCAGATGGTCTTTGGTGTTCAGCTTTGACCTTTAAACACGTCAAACACTTGCTAACATATGTGACAATGTCGGCTTTCATGTTAGGCCACAAGTTATTTAAAATAATTTGCTTCATATCTGGGTACATCTTGTCGGAACCCGGATGAACAGAATATTTCGACTTGTGGGACTCATTCATAATTAGAGTTCTTAGATCACCGTAGCACGGTAACCAACTTCTATTATTTAATCCCAGTGTTCCATCAGCACGTGGTTCTAACTTTTCCTTCCTGGGGTTTTCTGATTCCCTTAGAGTTTCAACCGTTCAGTCCCTCTCAACATCTCCAGATTCAAGTTTTTTCTGGTTGTTTCCTTGCCTCTGTCTAAGCTTCCAAATTTGTTTGAAATTCCAAAATAACAGTCATAACTAAGGCTCAAACCTGTAATGGCTTAATTCGTTCTTTCCTACTCAAAGCGTCAGACACTACATTTACCTTCCCCGGGTGATAACAAATCTCACACTCGTAATCACTAAGCAATTCTAACCAACGACGTTGTCTCATGTTCAATTCATTCTGATCAAGGATGTGTTGTAACTACTAAGCTTTATGGTATTGCGTAGACGTTTGAATGAGGTGATTTGGTATGTTCCTTAACGGCGAGTAAATTTGTTAGTGGATCGTCCTAGAGTGATTAAGGATGCATCTTGAC
Organism: Tanacetum coccineum; assembly: GCA_026074375.1. Lineage (NCBI taxonomy): Eukaryota > Viridiplantae > Streptophyta > Magnoliopsida > Asterales > Asteraceae > Tanacetum > Tanacetum coccineum. Next base: position 13,978 of record BQNB010028921.1, read on the forward strand.
TTTTTGACCTAGAATTTGGTGTAAGGTGATGCCAACTCTATGCGGTAGAGTGGTGTAAAGGTCGACTTAGTCACTATGATTACTAATTCGATTTCTCGTGACAGGCATGTTTTATGGATACGCACACAAATTTTTGGCTTTAATGAGATATAAGTAGAAAATTGATTTTTGACAAAAGGTTTTGAGGTGACTACTCCCAGTATGGCATGGGGTCCTTATTACCCAGTATGTTTGGGGTCCAAATCCAGATGATTAAAACATAGGTGGAACGGGAGCCGCATGGGGGGGGGGGGGCGATAGAGGGGATAGTGTAAAACGAGGTGATAGCGAGTGGGGGGGGTGGGAGGGGGGGGAGGGGTGGGGCTTTATGGGTGCTGCGCAGGATAGATCCAATGAAGTGTAGTCACAAGGGAGAAGGGATACGGTGTGAGATGTATGCGCGTATGGGTGGTGTTATCTGAACTCACATCGTGTTCACGCCTATTGGGGGTTGTTTTGATTTAATAGGGTGTGAATGTTCCTTGAATCAGAGACGGACGGGAGATCGGGCGTGGTTCAGCTAAAGAGGCGGGGCGGTACGAGTGATGCTACACATATCAGGATTAATCATAAATTACACATTACTCATAGGTCATGGCTTGATAACACATGAGTTAACACATAGGAACCTCTTGCAAGTTGAGATCTACAAGCCGGGTGTTGGGGGTGATAGGTGGGGGGGTGGGGGGGGGGGGGGACGATTATACTCGAAGCCTTGACGATTGCTTAAACATAAGTGGTGGTTTGCAATAAGCGAAGCAAATTTGGATAGATAGCTGACGTGCGGGGGTGGTATGGTGAACGTGTTTTTATAAGCTGATTGCAAAATAGTACATAAGATGTCAAGAAGATTATTCATAAGATGGTGAAAAGAAAATTGTAAAAATGATAGTAACTGTGTTTATAATATAATGACGAAATAGCTTTTAGTTTACCAAACAATAGTTGAATAGTGTATAACTGATGGTAGATTTTTTCATAAAAGACTAGTGAAATAGTTTATAAGTTTTAGCAAAAAGTTTCATAAGGCAATGGTAAAACAATCTTTCATGGTAATGACAAAATAGGTTATTAGGTAATAGCAAAATGATTTTTATGCGATGGTGAGAACGTAGTTTATAAGGGGTATTTTACCAGACGATGGTAACATAGTTTATTACAATAGTAAGATAGTTTTCAAAGCGATAGTAAAACAATTTATAGAATGAGGGTTTATTATCCGATAGTGAAATGATTTATTTATGATAGTAAGACAATTTATAACAGATATGAAATAGTTTTATAAGGCGATTGTGAAATAGTTTATACATAAAAAAAAAAATTAGTTAAGATCATTTGACGATAGTAGGATGATGATTAGTAAAATAGTTTATCATGTGGTAGTGAAATGGTTTATAATGTAGTTGTAACAATGTTTGAAGGTTTATAATTGTTTAGGGATTGGTTTGCATAAATAAATAGAGAGTAATTTCGACAAGGTTTTCCATGACACATAAGTTTGATAGATAATTTAAATCATCCACGCGTACAACGAAATTCAAAAGGAAGTACAACACAAATTCCTATTGGAATTAAAGTCTAAGAAAGTTTCCGCTTAGGGTTCACTAGGTAATACAGGAGGGTCTCTCCTTAAACATCGACATTATTCGCTACGACACTTGAGTCTCCGAGAGCTTTTTCTTTCCATTACTTGTTCACACGTTTCTGAAACTTCCACATTGGACAATTACACTTGTAATGTCCTAGCATTCCACACTCATAACATGTAACTTCAACTTTCTGTTTTGCCACTAAGGGGCTCTGTTTTATTCTGAGGACTAGGGTCCTACAATCTCTAGTTTGATGACCAAACCGTTTGCAATTACCACATTTTGCTGTACACGGGCCAGTGTGGTAAAACTTGCACTTGTTACACAATGGTAAATTTCCAGCATAGCCTTCCTTGTTGCTTGGCCCGACAGTATATGTTCTAATCACCTTAAGCTCTTTGTTTTGTTGCTAGCAAGAGCTTCCCTTGTGGTCACCTTCCCACTTTCTCTTTTTACTAGTATCATCTGCTATCTTTTCTTCCCGCTGTTTGATCTGGTTCATTACACACGACCCTGCGGGTCTTGTCCATTAAAACAAAAGTCTCAGGATAGGCCATTGAGCCACTCGGATGGCTCTAAGCTCTCGACTTTCGTAAAACTCATCCTTTGATTTGTGGTTGTCATCTTTTCCTGAAGGTCACAAGGAATCAAATGTATATGAAATTTCATCCAAGGGAAAATCATGACACTCCATGATCACAACATATATGTAAAGTGAGACCACGTCATGTAGAGGTATAAGATAAAAGCAACCATGGCATAAATAAATAAACATCATATAGTAGCATGATCATAACCAAAAACGTAGGTTAATACTTAATACATCGTTTTACCTGAATAAAAGAGTACAAGCTTTTCATTAACGCTACCAACCGAGTTTTACTCAAGTTTAGTGGGATACAATACAAAAGGAGCTACACGAACTAATCTATCTGTCTATAGGCTAGGGTGCCTCTCAAGATTCTAGAAGCTAGCCCTACGTTATCCATTGAAGTGACTAATAGTCTCTGGTGGTAGTGATACTGATGGTGGTAGTGATGATGAAGGTAGTGCAGCAGCAAACTCGACAATGCGTGCCTCAGCAGATGGTGATGGTGGAGTATAAGGTCAAACATACATCCGTGCTGTATGGGGTTTGGTCTCAAAAAACAAGATGATATGGTATGGAGAGGTGGTGGCAGTAGAAGTCAGACTACATCATTCACAAATTCTCAGTATCCTCGACTTGAGGGACAGATCAACTAAGGTAATTAGCAAAGAAGTCGACCTGCGGAGCTAGGTGCTCCTCCTCCTCCTCGTCCTCCTCAACATCATCATCATCGTCGTCATCATCATATGACTCATCATTATCATCGTCTCCTCCGTCGGCAGGATTGTCAGCAGGATCTTCCTTAGGGTCCTCCTCATCCTCCTCCAGACGTAGTCAGCAATATAGCCCGATGAATAGGGCGGTAGAGTGATGCATCAGCAGGTAGAGAGCTGATCCTCTATCGTGCATCTAACATCGGATGGCACGAATGTTCTCCTGGTGTACACAGGCTTAGGTACTGTAAACTGGCGAAGTGGTGCTCAAGGACCAGTCACGTCGTCCCAGGAGATGGTGGTGCCCTCCTCCAGGTGCCTCTAGCGCTCATCAGAAACCTACTGAATCTCTATGTCTCGAATCAGTATAGACAGACGTGTAGGTAACCGTTGATGATGAAGACATGATTGCTTGCAACATGCAAAATTAAACTTATATAAGTATATTATATAAGACCGGTATGGTATATACGTAATATAACATAAACACGTATATAGATCATGAAAGCATCTAGTATAACCAACTAATGCAACTCACATAGTGTATGTATGTCCCGTTAAAACATTTGTATGATGCAATGCTTGTGAAAACAGTTATAGTCTAAGCAAAACATTTGACCTGGTTCTCTATAACCTTGGCTCTAGATACCAATATGTAACTCCCCCAAATAGGGTTGCAGCAGAATATGGGTCTGAGAGTGTTACTTTATAGATCAATAGCACAAGATATGAGAACGACCTCTATAAGAGTCGTTTGAAAATGATACATTATTAAAGTAAATCGTTGTTACATAATGCCCATGAGGCTTAACTGATCATCCTTGAAAAATGTAAAGATTTTGGAAAATTAGTAAACAAAATATTCATCCAAAATGTAATGCACTTAAATCTCCATGCAAAATGACTCCCAAAATGATGACCACCAATGTATCCTTGTTTCTTGTACCTTATTGACCTGAGAAAAACATGCTTTAAAACGTCAACATAAAGTTGGTGAATTCACAGGTTTAAAATAATGGGTAAAAGTAGACTGCAAGAATTCCAAGTGGTATGATAAATTACCCACTACAATATCAATTTTTTTTTTTATGAAATGCACTACGAGCTGCAGAGACACTGAAGCTAACATATATGTGTGCGAGATTAATGCCATAACAGTGTGTCCCGTGTTAGATGTTCAACCCGCAACATCTCAAAATTGTTTTTACATGGTAACATTCGTCGTTTTGGTACTGGGGTAGCCAGTGAAACTGTGAGTGAGGGGTGCTAACTCGGTTCACGGTGTGTGGGCGAGGGACAAGGATGTCAAACTCCAAAATAATCATATCATAACACGGTGGGCGGGAGTCAAGGGGGCGGGCGTCACAGAACTTCAGAAAGCTTAAACCGGCATCGCAACATGTATTTTACAATAGACAATATGGAGTGGGTGGTATTTTATTTGGTGATAGTAATGCTCGTCGAGGGAGGGGGGGTGCAAACTGCGGTACTTGTGATTTCAAAGTCTACTGCGTCCAATTGTAGAAACACATTAGCATGTTTCTGCTACTCACTAGTGGGGGGGGGGTGTGAGTAGGGGGGGTTGATTAAATCAAAGGTGATGATAAGTAGTAATAGGGGGCGGGGAGAAGTGTGGGGGTTATCGGGGGTGCTATTTGGGAGAGGCGTGGGACTCATCGGGTCGGAAGGAAAAGGGTGGAGAGGGGGATGGGGAGGGGATTGAATATTCGCAATTGATTCTGACTACTCATACGAGCTAGGGGGGGCGTTTTGGAGCTGGCGGGGGGGTAGGGTAGTTGATGTCAACTATATTGGAAGATATGCGGGGATTTTTGTGGGCGTGCGAGGAGGTTTATCGAAGGCATTAATAAGAGGAGAGTGCGGAGGAGGGATATGTCAGCTATAGTTGCGGGTTAGTTCGTTAGTGCTGGTCACACCTTTAAACTCCACTTGTTGTTCTGTTAATAATATATAAACACATGTACGTCTTGAACATTGCAAAATTTACAACATCCGTTCTTGGGAGCGTGGATGGGGTTAATTGGGGCTGTCTTTTGTTGGGGGCTATAATTGTATGTTTGTCATAAATAGGAACGTAAAACTGTGGGAGGGCTCTTATATGGCTGCTATCATGTTTACGGTTCCTGGCATAGCCGGACACGTTGACTGGTATAATGATGGTGAGGTGTTAATAGCTGGTAAGATAGGATAGTTTGTTAGATCTTATAAATAGTGTTCGAGGGCCAGTCTCTTGTAAATTATGAAGAATATTTCTATAAAGGAGTGGGGGGGAGGCTGTGTGTTGAACTTACTGAGGCTGTGGGGGATATCAGGGGGGATATTTGTTTGGTATTATGGTAAAGTGATAACAATTGGGGGGTCCAGAAACTTGAGGTTTCTGGGACAAGGATCGTTAGAAAGAGAAAAACGAACCAACACAGGTTTTTTTCCGATGTTTAGGAGTACATTATAAATAGTGCTCTTGCGACGGTATAAAACTAGGGGAGTTGGGCGTGGGGGTATCTTTCGTCTCGTTTGTATAAGGGACTGCGGTGATATTCGAGAGCATGCGTATGTTTATCTGAGCCCGACGGTGTTGGTAAGTAGGAGAGGGGAGTAGGGATAGGAGAGGGAGGGGGATCGTGGCGGAGGTGAGGGGGGATCGGGTGGTTGAGAAAATAATATATTGTGAGATAGAACTATGGTATGAACCAGAATTTCGAAAAAGCCAGCAGGCGTGTGCGAGGGGGAGGGGGGGGAAGTTACTGAGTGGGAGGGAGGGAGGGCGGGAGCAGAACGCGTAGGAGGGCGAGGGTATAGGGGGGGGGCGAGGGGCGGGATGGGGGGGACGGGACTTTGTAGGGATAGCGGTCGTGGTGATGAGAGGGAAGGGGAATGGGGACGGGTGGGGGGAATGGGGGGGGGGAGGGGAAAGGGGCTATTTTTGGGGGGGGGTAGGGGGGGGGGGGGGGGGAGGAGTAGTAATTGGTGAGGGGGGGGGAGGGGATTGGGATGGCGTAATGCGGGGGGGCGAGTAAGAAGTCAGTGAGATGGGTGTTACTGTATTGGGGGGAAGTGAAGTTTTTATTGTAGGGGGGGGAGGTGGGGTGCGTGTCTGGGAGGTTGCAGGAGTGGCTGTCTGTAGGGATAGGGAGGGGAGGAGGAAGGGGGTGTAGTTTATAAATTATTTTTTTCCATATAGTGGGGGGGTTGGGGGCAGGGGGGAGGGGAAAGAGGAGAGGTTGGGGGATTGTGTGTTTTTTGTTTTTGGGAGTTATTGTGGGTTGTAGTGGAAATGGTGTAGTAGATGTCAGGGGATTGAGAGTGGGTTACGAGTTCCTTTATTTGATTAATCGGAGAGGCATTAACATGTAGCTAGTCTCGAGTATAGGGTGGGGGGGGGGGGTAATGAGTTTTTGTAGTGGGGAAAAGTGGGAAAAATGTAGGGGTGTGTGGATGGGGTGTTGGGGGTTGGTGGGAGTGTTTAGGTGGGGGTTGGGTGTTTTAGAGGATGATGTTTTGTAGTTACATTATGGGTTGTATAGTTAATTGGGATGATGTATCTGTCAAGTTCCTTGTTGAGGATATTGGAGCCTACGTGGGCCCAGGATGTCCAGATCTTATTTTCTAAGTCCTCTAGTCTCGATACACATATTGTGCTGAAGTGTAATTGTTATTTGTTCATTGTGGATGAGTCTGTTATTGGCTAACTGTATTTAATAAAATAACGTTTTGTCTTGTCTTAAACTTTCAACAAGTAAATGATAATTTCTATGAAGTTAGACATATTAGACCAAAACCGGTGGTAAAATAAGAAGATAATCAAGTTATCCTATTATGCACCTCCAACAAACCCATCCATTTTACACCCTTATTCACCAAAACACCAGACATATAAATCGGGCACCACCACACAGAGCTGCCCAATAACCGTTGAACAATACCCCACCAATCGCAGCGGGAACCCGCAAAGTGGGTATCAGAATCACGCCTCGCGATGTCATGACTACTACAGCCCTCAACTGCCCTTTTACACAACCGTAAAACAAGACCTCCACAGAGGGTCGTGACTTCAAAAAGTCTCCCTTACACCTATGTCAGAGGCCAGAGAGTCGATAGGTGCATGCAGTCGCACCTACTCATAACAAGCCGTAAAACCCCACCCCAGCCAACATACATATGAAACTCTCAACATGAAAAACCCATGTCGACGATTACAATATACTTGCTGTATGGAAACTCGTGTTTTAGATTAAAATGATTACCCAAAGAGTTAGGCAACCCTTACCACACAAAATCTTACAACAAATGTCTTAACCTTGAAATAAAGTACGCGCTTGATTAGACTTGTGGTGTGGAGTGGGATACAATTAGACTCAGTTACAATGGGCAAGTTGAAAAAAAGGAAATATTATTTTTACGAAATTGTATCTTTGTATTGTGGAGGATGGGGAGTTTGTTCCGTGGCGTTTAGTGCTGTTAGGAGGGGGAGAACAAGAGAGATAGTTTTGAGAGTTTTTACGGAGTAATGAAAGTGATGAATGAAGAAGCTATTATAGTATCCAGTTCTTAAATATGCATAGAGTAGATCAAAGTTTTACTGATTGGAGCAAATGATAAGCCCAAGAAGACCAATGACCAAGTTATGATGACTGTAAAATACGAAGGGGTGGCAGGGGGGGAGGGTTGCAAAAAAGGGAGGAAATCATGTGGTTGTGAAACCAGTTGGCCACAGCTCGGGGAGAGCAGACGGCAGTGTATCTAGTTAGTGACAGAAACACCTTACACAGAGGATTTTTTGACAGCCTATTGGGGGTCTACCTCATCTGGTTGTTTTATAGGCGACCTGGGTTGTTGATTTATGGAGTGGTGATGGGGGGGGGGGAGAGCCAATAATTGACGGTTTTAAATTATTTGAGATAGGAGAAGTAGTATAGGATGTACTTGTAGGGTTAGGAAGGTTTATACATGTTAGGTGGTGTGGATATGAGGTGCAATTGGTGGCCCGAGAATGGGCTCTAAATATAATGTATTTAATTGGTCAGATAATGTACAAACGCGGCATTTGTACGGAAACGAGTAGATAGAACCTCGAACTAAAACAAACAGGTAAGAAGATAGATAAGGAAACGTTTTGATTATGTAGCGATTATCTACACTTAACACCACACAACATACAACAGATGCAAACAGCTTGGACATGAAAACCTCTTAATTTCTCTGTTGAGAGTGCTCTCGTATTTTACTTAGAGCTCGTTTTTTTGAGGGAGTGGATGATTCACAAAATTGTGGTTTATGTGTCTTATTTTGGCTACGTACAAACGATTAAAATTAAAAGGCAAAAAAGGGACTGCTTTTAAAGGGATACTTACACAAAAGTAGTATTAATGAGAAATCTATTTGAGGGGTCGAGTAAGAATAATGAGCCAAAATAATACGGATTGTTACAATAAGCCCAATTTGCTCTGAGCAAAACCATGCATACAGGCATCCGTAACGACGGATAGACACACAAGATTGCTCCCTCCTGAACACGAACGGATAATCTAACAAGAGGTATGCGAATAGTCTGAGAGAGGATGATTGGTCGCGGAGCGTACTTTTTGGAGTAGGTGAGTAATTTTACTATGGATTATGTCACAGCTATCATGGTCCGATTAGAAACACTCCCTTACTCTATCACATGAGACGCTGAATTTATATGAACTATTTAGAATATTTATGGTTTTTTGACTCGGTTATGTGTCAATATAATAAAAATTATGTTCCTACAAATATCTGGTTAAAAGTATAATACGCACATTCTATGACTTGGAAAAAGTCATCGATGTTGTCGGATAGACACTAGTGCGGCGTAAATCTCTTAAGAGATCCATATAAAAGCGGGACAAAGGTAGTACTAGGAATTAATACGGATGCTCTATCTACCCATTCCTTGGCGATAATTATCTTCTTCTCTACAACAGATCGCTGCTGGTTACATGACGTGCGATAGACACAATATTACACGTAGATCAACAACCGCCATACAGACAACAAGACACTTAGATTCTTCTAACAGCACTAGACATAGACAAGTAATCTCATCGACGGCCGGACTCAATGCCATACAGCAACCACACGAATCTCAAGAATGTATCTTGTAACATACTCTTCTTGCTTATATCTAACTAGCACGGCGTCACGACTTACATACGCGACGCCAGTCGCAGCGATATAATATGTACACATAAGTTGAGAAATACCCAACATCATCGTTGATAATAGTTAGGGTTATGTTAAGTTGATGTATAACATACTTTAGAGTAAAAACAGATATAAAATAAGAGGAGAGGGTACAATAACAAAATAACACAACCAAAAAGAAGAAAAACCAACACCACCAACCCGACACGCTACATCAAAAAACAACAAACCAACACCCCAACCCCCCGCAAAAACACACAACCAACAACAAAAAACAAAAACAACAAGCATCACTTAGCAGGTACACACAACACTCACAACAACCAGATCTGACTAGAACCAAATCCCCGAATCAGTACGATAGACCCCGCCCCAACCTCCCACACATCCCCAATCTTTTTTACCGCCCCCACCAAGCCACCCAACCATTCCAAACAACACGTATCTCACCACCCCCCCCCCCATACAAATCCTCCCCACACACACCCCGCCTCAGATGAAAACCCTTTCCAACACTCCAATCCCCCCCAAATAATTCCCACTCACAAACCCTTCCAATTCTACCATAAAAAAACACACCAAAACTCAACACCCTCTAAAACCCCGCACTTTCCACCATCAACCCCCCCCACAATGAGACCACACCCACCCTTCCTCACACCTCCCCAACTTCTCTGCTAAAACATTCAAGGTAATACTACTTAACATCCCACACCCACACAGCGCCACCACATAAATGAGTGATTCATTCAGATGTCCGCTTCTTAAGCATTCTGATACTTTAAAAGACCACAATCGTGTGCCTCATAACATAACTTTACTCCCAAGTCAACCACTTAAAACCCAAAAAACCCCATTCTATTTGAGAGTGTAATCATATTATGAATTGTGAATGAAAACCTAAGAATGCAGTAGACTAGCTATAATCGGTAGTGAGGTGCTACGTCTATGATAGAATCATGCACTGCTCCTCGATGAACGTCGCCCTAATAGACTAATAGCATCTCTAGCTTTTGGTCTGTATCAGTTGTTGAGGTTATGTGCTAGGAAAACATGTCATCTGTACGTAAAAAATGGGCCATACCAGGGTCGAAGGTAGTCAGTCTATCTTCATTGAGAGACTTACCAGTTCCGCCTGCCTTGAGTAAATAGGAGTTGTGATCTGGACTCTGTCATATGTGCAATATGTAAAGATTCACAGCACGTACAACTAGTCCTAGCATACTAACTGAACAATGGGATCTTGAGTAACCTATTGTGTGAGATATAGAAGTACCTGGGATTAGCATATATAGATAAATCGCAGTGACGACGTCGCGTTTTAATCGTGACGCCGTCGTGAAAGAGAATATGCTAGATCTTGGGCTGGGTCGTGAGGTCTGACGCCGTCGTGAGATCTTGTGATGCCGTCCTGAGATGAAGTGTAACGGTGTCACGTGCAATGTGTGACGCCGTCTCCAGCGTCTAAGAACATAATCTTGAGAAATGTTGGTGTAGGTCCGTAGTCTTGTCCGTTTCTTCTCCAAATGAGCCCAAGTCATGTGCATTTCCTCCAAATGCCTTCCAAATGCTAAATACCTGAAAAGGAACGATTAAGTACCTATTTTAGGCATAAATGCACGATTTAGAGGGTTAAACGACCTCGAAAAAGTATATAAAATGACACTTCATCATTGCTACTTTAAATGTGCAAAATGCTAGATTGTTAGAGAAAGTTTCTACCCTTGAGATGGTTCGCGGAGAATTAGATGGTAAGGTATCTCAGTTGACAGCAGATTGTGACAACTTAAGGAATCAAGTTATGGGCGAGGGTAAAATGCGAGAGGAGTTTATATCTCAATAGGATGCGGCAGAATGGCATTTTGCGGAGCGAGCTGCGGATTTGGATGTCTGTATTAATGATGTGAGACGTGATATGGATAATGACCTTTATCCTCATATGTTGACCGCCATAGCTGGTCGGCGATGGGTAGTTAGACACGGTTTCCGTTTTGCTGTACACAAGTGTGCTCGTTTCGTTGAATGTCATTCTGCTTTGGGCAAGGTTATATCGATGGCTATTAACAAGGGTATTCAATAGTGTTTAGAGGCTGGAGTAGTGCATGGTAAAGCTGGTAGATCTTTGGCTCAAATTGAGGCTTACGATCAAAAGACTTAAGGGAAGTATGTTGATGCGGTTTCTGAGTTTGAGAATGTATCCTTTCCTTTGTTGGATGAGTTAGAGGGACTCAAGGATTCTTCGCTTGCACTAATTGTGTCTGCTCTGACTTTGAAGGATGATCATGGCAACACGGACACTACTTCTGAGTTCCGCCGGTTCCAACCTTCTCCTGGTCAGGTTACCGTACCTCTTTCTTCTGAGTCTGGCTCCATAGACCATGATATGCTATTATCAGATGCCATTTCTGCTATTCGTAGGTCTGCTAAGAAGAGGGGGTTATGTCCACCTCCAAACTCTACGTTGGGTAGGGTTTCTATCTCCGCTCCTCCTCACAACTCATCTCTTGGTGTTGCAGATTACCAGGTTTCGACTTTAGTTTTATCCGGTGACGGAGGATCCGCTAATCAGCCACTTGTCATTCAACCGCATGATGATTTGTTTGACACATCTATACTGGATAAGTCTGGTGACGCTTAGCGTATTTGATTTAATGTTTTTAGCTTGTGGTATTTGAGCCCATTTTGACTATGGTGCTTTATGTCACAACTTTTCTTGTGAAGCTTTTTTAGACAAGTCTCTTTGATGTAATTTGTATGTGGTCGCCTGTGGCTGCACACTGGCTTGGTAGGTGATAGGTCCACGCCGTTAGTGTTCTGGCCGTTTGCACTTGGGATTTAATTTTGTTTAGTTTTGTTATCTCATGTATGTGGCCGTACCCGGTGTAACAATGTAACCGTTGTTAATGAAATTGCTATCTTTTGTAATTGTCTTTGTTAAACATTATTTGGCCGTTTGGCTAGTGTACTAGGCTTGCAATCCGCTTACGTTTATTAAGTTTATTTTTAGGTTACTCAGCCTTATTTGTTTTTGGAACAAACAGAGTTAATTAGGGGCCGTACTCATTCCCGTGACATATGTGGTCATGTGCATATGTGCGTGTCTTACTATATGCATGAAATATAACAAGTTTTTGGAAAAAATTTGAAGGTAGCTAAGCTTCACATGATATTTAATAATTTGGAAATAAAAGTCATTACATAAGATTAATTGAAAATTACCCCAACTGCTAGTGCGGTTTTACATTGGCAGGGATGCTTACATGATGGAAATTTAAAGATAACATTTTTTAGATCTTTGATATTCCATGTGCGCGGAAGTATGTCTCCACTTCCGTTCCTGAGCTTGTACGCTCTCTTTCTAAGTGCTTCTACTACTTCATACGGTCCTTCCCATTTTGGACCCAGCTTTCCACTTTCTTTGGCATGGCTTGCTTTATTGCTGTGGATGACGAAGACTCCTGGGCAGAAGGTTGTGCTGTGGACTTTAGCATTATAATACTTTTCCATCTTGGCTTTGCTTCTCGCCTCACGGACCACTGCTTTCTCTCTTCTTTCCTCTAGTATGTCTAGGTTCAAGAGCAGTCCTTCATCATTTTCAGCTTGATTTATTTCTGCACATCTTAGTGAAGGCTTCATATCTCAACCGGTATCACGACCTTAGTGTCGTAGGTAAGGGAGAATGGGGTGTCTTCGTTGCTTGTTTTAATCATCGTGCGGTGTGCCCATAACACGTACAGGACCTCTTCGACCCAATTTTTGTTGCCTTTATCCAACCTGACTTTTATTCCTTCTCTTAGATTGTGGTTCACCCTTTCCACCTGGCTGTTTGTCTGTGGATGTTTGACGGACGCAAACCTTTGCTTAATGTTGAGTTATTCGCACCAGTCTTTGAATGGGTTATCCCTGAACTGCTTTCCGTTGTCAGATATGATTTCGCCTGGCAATCCGAACATGCACACGATATTATCCCATATGAACTTCTTGACTTGTTTTCCTGCTATCGTTGCCACTGGTTTTGCCTTAATCCACTTAGTGAAGTAATCAATGGCTACGATCAAGAACCTCACCTTTCCTTAGGCTTCCGGGAATGGGTCTGAGATGTTAATTCCCCACTTGTAAAATAGCCATGGGAAGGCTTCCGGGAATGGGCCTAAGATGTCAATTCCTCACCTTTCCTTCTGCCTCGTTGTTGGACGCGTTGAATTTGAACCTTAGTGTATAAGTAAACTCCTCCCCTTCTAGGCTCGTGCGGATGAGACCGGCCCCTGATCCTTCCAAGCATGATGATCCGTCTGTGAATAGGATCCATGGTTCTGGGATTACATCTTCGGCTTGTGCTTCCGTTGATGGACCTTCATCGTTTGGCCTTTCCGCGATAAAACCAGCTAAGACTTAACCGCGGATCAACGTCCTTGGCCTGTAAGTTATGTCAAATGCTTCTAGTTTGAACTTCCATTTCAACATTCTACCGGTGTTTTCAGATCGTGATAGGATTTGTTTGATGGGCTGATCCGTAATCACTGCTACCAGATGTGCTTGGAAGTATCGCCTCAACCTTCTTGTGGCATGTAATAGTGCTAAGACCAGTTTTTCCATTGAATTGTAATTTATTTCCAAGGGCTGTAAGGCGCGGCTGACGAAGTAAACTGGCATTTGCTGTGAGTCTCTTTTCGCTAGTAGGACTGCATTGACCGCTTCTCTGGCTGCACATAGGTACATTATTAGCTCTTCTTTAGGTCTTGGCGCGGTTACCATTGGCAGTTCCGCCATACATTACTTCATGCTTTGGAACGCCCTTTTTCGCTTCCGGTGTCCATTGAAAGTCACTCTTTTTCATACATCTTTTTAGGGTTTTAAAGAAGGGGAATGATCTTTCCGCGAACTTGGATAAGAATCTGTTCAAACTTGATAATTTCCCGTTAAGGCTTTGCGCCTCTTTCAGCGTTCGGGGAGATTGTAGCTTCATCACCGCTTCTGCTTTCTCTTGACATGCTTTGATCCCTTTCATGCTGACCATATGGCCCAGGAACGCTCCTTCTTCCGTACCAAACGTGCACTTCTTGGGATTGAGTTTCATGTTTATTCTTCTCAGGTTGTGGAAAGTTTCTTTAATGTCCTTGAGTATTTCTTGTTTTGTGTGGCTTTTTATTACCAGTTCATCTACATACACTTTAAGGTTACGACCAATCTGCCTTTCGAATGCTTTATCTACAAGCTGTTGGTATGTTGCGCTAGCGTTCTTAAGACCGAACGGAATCTTCGTGTAGTAGAAGACCCCTTTGCTAGTGTGGAAAGCTGTCTTTTCCTCATCCTCCTCCGCCATCTATATTTGATGGTATCCCTTGTAGGCATCCTTGAAGGGGTATCCATAGAGAGATTCAACTTTCTAGTTAATTTTTGGGAGGGGGTAACAATCTTTTGGGCATGACTTGTTTAAATCCGTAAAGTCCACACACATCCTCTAGCTGCCATCGTGCTTCTTCACCATGATTGGGTTTGAGAGCCAGTCGTGGTAGTGTACTTCCCTCATTATTTCAGCCTCCACAAGTTTGGCAACTTCCTCTTAGATTGCCTTGTTCCTGTCCGGTGCCTGCCCCCTTCTTTTTTGCCTTATGGGCTGGCACCCTTCACGGATGTTCAAGAGGTGTTCCGCTATGGACTTTGGAATGCCTGTCATGTCTGCCGGTTTCCAAGCAAATATGTCTAGGTTGTCTTTGAGTAGATTGCAGAGCTTTTACATACTCTGGGTGGATCGCCACCTATCGTGAAAGGCTCCCACCTATCGTGACAGTCTGCCCCCTTCTTTTTTGAAAGGCTCCCACCTATCATGACAGTCTGTTCTGGATACTCAGGGTGGATCGCCACTATGATTCCTTCTATGACCCTTGGTTCCTTAGGTTGGGATCTGTTTGG